>PVJH01004190.1:0-130201 GCA_004026705.1 Nesogale talazaci
TTGCTCCTGAGCTATATATATATGACCTGCTTGTTTATCCTCAAGTCTTTAAGACCCCTGACACTCTATCTTTTGATAGCGGTGTACCACCAGCTTTCTTCCTCACACTTGCTTATGCCCCCACATAACCTCAGTGATCACCTCAGGAAGGTGCACACAGAGTGATACAATTTTTTCCTCCTTGATGCCTGAGAGGTGAACCTTTCAGCATCTCGTGGTCACACTGGCTGGTGTGTTTCTTCAATGTGGGCTTGGAAACTTCTCAGCTAGATGGCCATTTGTTATCTTCAAGCTTTTGAGACACCCAGGTGCTATATCCTTTTCTGGCTGGGTGCCATCAGCTTTCTTCACCACATTTGCTTATGCATCTATTTGACTGCAGTGATCATACGTGGCCAGTGAGCATCATGGAATACCAGATTCATAGAAAAAAGTGTTCTTGCATTGAGAGAGTGCCTGGGTGGGGGCCCAAGGTCCATCTGGTACCTTAGTACTGAACCTATAAATATATGTACCAGGATTTATTCCCTCCTTTATTATAAATAATTATATTTACATATGTACATGCCTGTGTTTAGACCTGTGCAAGTGTCCTTTGCCTTCTAATTCTTTCCTCTATTTCCTTCTATCTTCCTCCTGTCCCACTATCATGCTCAGCCTTCATTTTAGTTTCAGTACTTCCTCTCTGTCACATTACCCTAGTTTAAGCCCTACCAGGCCTACACACTCTCCCCACCATTGATTCCAGACCAATTGTTAATACCCCCATCCATGAGCCTATCCATAACCCCTCCTTTCCTGCCTCCCCCATGCCCCCCAGGAACTGTCAATCCAGTCATTTTCTCCTCCCCACTGTCCATCCACGAGTGCTCCCTTCTTGACTGTCCATTTTGTGGGCTCATACTGCATTGCATCTCCACCATGTGACCCCCCAAATGTCTTCTGTTGCTGTCTGCTTCTGTAGGGAGACACATCCTGTTGTTGTTTACCCCTTTCCCACTGTGACCTATTGGGTCCCTGCAGGGGCATAGTCTTCTCATCATCATGGGTAGGGACCGGACGAGCATGGGAACTGGACCAACTCTATTTCTCTTCCTCCCTGTCTGCCTGTCTCCATGTGGGTGTGGCTTGCTGGATTCTCCTTCCTGCCAGTTCTCTGCCACAACCACTTCTAGTGAGGGAGTCAGTCTGTTTCTGGTTGTGTCCAGCATTGTTGCCTTCTCTTTTTCACGCATCTTACCATGTGTCCACGTTGTCCTCAAGGTTAGGTACTTCACGGTAGGATCTGCATACTCATTCCAGCTTTTGTGAATGCACAACCTATACTCTCCTCCTGGGTGAGTTAGTGTCCTACTCTCTCTGTTATCCTTTCACTTTTGAACCTTCTTTTTTCTCTCCCACCTTCTACTCCCTTACTATGCTAAACCCAACATGTATCTCCATGGGTTTGGTCCTACCTCCTCCCCTTCCCCTAAATCAAAACCCAACTGTTGTGATACAGGAGACTTCTCTTCTATGCCATGCTGGTTGCACTTACCTCAGGGGACTCATGCTATACTTCTCATTTTGTGGTTGACTTGATTGGTTTAGCATAATTTCCTCCAACTCTTCCCATGAGAAAATGTGTTTCATATGCTCATCAGTGCTTTTGAGTGAAGCATAGTATTCCATTGTGTGTATGTGTCAGAGTTTGCTGATGCACTCTTCTACCGATGAAAATTTAGATGGTTTCCAAGTCTTTGCGATAGTGAATTGCGCTGCAGTAAACATTGGTGTGCACACCACTGGCTATGGTTTATTTCTTACCTCTTCTGGTTATATACTCAGTAGAGATAGTTGGGTCATAGGCAGTTCAATTTCCATTTTCATTAAGTATTGCCAGATTGCTTTCCATAGCGGCTATACATATCTACAGGACCATCAGCAATGTAGAAATGTTCCTATTTCACCACATCCCCTCCAACATTTCTTTCTCTCTGATTTTCTGTTTTGGGCTAGTCTCAAATGATAGGTGTTAGATGGTGTCTCATGGTTGTTTTGATCTGCATTTCTCTGATGGCTAATGATCGGGAGCATTTTCTCATATGTTTATTGGCCATATGGGTGGCCTCCCTAATGAAACTTTTTTTCAGTTCTTTTTCCCATTTCTTCAAAGGGTTGTTTTCCTCTTTTTGCAGGTAAGGAAGGTATTGTAGATTTCCATAATTAGCCCTTTGTCTGTTGTGTCATTGCTAAAAATTCTCTCCCAGTCTGAGGTTTGCCTAACTACCCTCTTGGTAAAGTATTTTTATGCACACAGGTATTCTATTCTTAGTAAATCCCACTTGTCAATTTCAGGTTCCCTTGCATGTGTACCCTGCCCTATTGCAGTTAACCTTTGAATTCCCTGGGTCAAGGTGCTCAGATTTTTCCTAATTCTTTCACTAATGGTCCTGATGGTTTGGGGTTTTGCTTCTAGGTCTGTGATCCGCCTTGTGTTTGTTTTTGTGCATGGGGTGAGGTAGAGATGCTGTTTCATTTTTCTACATATAGATATCCATTGCTTCCAGCATCGTTTGTTAAATAGGGCATCACCCTCCCACTTGATGCTATTACAGCCCTTGTGGAAAATCAGTTAGTTGTCTGTATGCTAATGGTCTTATTTGGGGGGGGTTTCTATTCTTTTCCATTGGCCTGTGTATCTGTCATTATGCCAATACCACACTATTTTGACCACTGTGGCTTTGTGGTAGGTGTGAAAGTCAGATAAAGTGAGCCCTCTGACTGTCTCCTCTTTAAGGGGATCTCTACTAATCTAGGCTTCTTCCCTCTCTATATGAAGTTTATGGTCATTTCCAGTTCTCTGAAGAAGGTTGTTGTTATTTGAATGGGGATAGCATTAAACATATAAAGTGCCCTGGGTAGGATAAACATCTTTATAATAATGAGTCTCTCAATCCATGAGCATGGGATATTCTTTCATTCCAAGAGAGTGCTTTGGGTTAACTGTAGTAGGGTTTTGTAGTTTTCTTTGTATAGATCTTTTGGGGTTTTTTTTGGTTAGATATATCCCTAGGTATTTCAATTTATTCTTGGCAATTGTGAATGGTACTGTCTTCCTGAGCTCCTCGTTCATGGTCTTGTCAATGTACACAGCAAACCAATCAACTTCTGTTTATTAACCTTGTGTCCAGCTATTTCCTGAAAGCTTTGTAGAATTTCTTCAGTGAAACCATTTTGTCTGGGAGGTTTTTGCTGGTAGCTTCTTGATAACCATAACTATTTTTTCTCTTGTTATGGGTTTGTTTAGGTTCTTAATCTCTATCTGGAATAGTCTAGAGAGGGATTGTTTTTCCAGGTGTTTGTCCATGTCTTCCCCATTGTTGAACTCATTAGAGAACAGCCTTTCATAGTACATTGTGATTATCCTTTCAATCTCAATAGGGTCTGTTGTGATTAACCTGGTTTCATTCTTCATTCTTTCTATTATTATTCGCTCTCTCCTTTCTTTGATTAGTTTTGCCAGTGGTCAGTTGATTCTACTGATACTTTCAAAGTACCAGCTTTTTGCCACATTGACCTTCTTCATTGTTTTTTTATCTTCCCAATGGTTCAACTCTGCCCTAATTTTTATTATTTCTTTTCTGTTGCTTTTGGAAGGATGATTCTGTTGACTCTGTTTTAATAATTGGAGTTTTAGTAAGAGCGTATCCATCATAAGTCTCTCTTCCTTTTCCATATATGCATCTATTGCAATCAAGTTACCTCTGATGACTGCTTTTACCCTATCCCAAAGATTTGATAGGAGGTATTTTCATTTTCATAAGCTTCTAGAAACTTTTTGCTCTCTTCTCTAATCTGGGTAAGTACCCATTCAGGCTGCAGAAGTTAATTATTCATCCCTACTTGTTTGCTCTTGTGTTCCTGTGTGTCCTTTTATTGATCTCCACTTTTATGGCATGGTGAGCAGAGAAGGTCGCCTGTATAATCTCTATATTTTTTAATTGACTTGGGCTTGATTTGTGACCCAGCATGTGGTCTAGTTTAAAAAATATGCCATGTACACTTGAGAAGAAAGTGTATTATTTTGAATTTGGATGGAATACTCTAAATCTGTCTATATTTTCTTTGCTGAGCTTCCTTCCTAATGATCTATCTTTCTCTGAAAGTGGAGTATTAAAGTCCGCTACTATAATTTTTGATTCTGTGATGTCTTTTTTCATGTTCTGAATAGTCTGCTTGATGAATCATGCTGGTCTCTCATTTGGCGCATATATGTTTATTATGCTCACAGTTTCTTGGTGGAAGGAATCCTTTGAGTATTATAGAGTGCCCATCCTTATCTATTTTTATGGCTTGAAACTTGAGATCAATTTTGTCTGAGATTAGGATTGCGACTCCTACTTTTTTTGAGTCACCATTTACCTGGTATATCCTCCTCCCATTTTTTATTCTTAGTTTATTCTTGTCTGGGATCTTAAGATGTGTTTCCTGTAGGCAACATATTGATGTTTTTCGAGCCAGTCTGAAAGCCATTTTATTTTATTTAATGAAGGAATTAAGGACGTTTTCATTTATCATTACTATTCCAGCTCATAACTGACATCTCGTGTCTTTTGATTTGGGTGATTTTCTACCACTTTTTTAATTGCTGTGCTGTTTTTGTTGGGGGCTTCTTTATTGCCATGTTTTCCTCCTGTAGCCATGTTTTCTAGGCGATTGGTATGAGTTCATTGGCTATTGGATGGAGTTGGGCTCTATGATGTTTTCCTACATCCTGGTGGATGTTGGTCTTCTGGGCATAGTGAGTCAGCAAGGATCTTCCTCAGGGTTGGGTGTCTCACAGCGAATTCTGTAGGTTTTTCCTTGTCCTGGAAAACCCTTATCTCTCCTTCTGTTTTAATAGACAATTTTGCAGGGTAGAGAATTCTAGGGGAGGCATTGTTTTCTTTCAGTTTCTGGAAGATATTAGTCCAGTCTCTTTTACTCGTCAAGGTTTCTGTTGATAGACCTACACATATTCTAACCTGAGAGCCCTTGTTTGTGACCATCTTCCTTTCTCTTGCTTCCCTTAGGATTCTTTTTCTTTGAAGTTGGATAATTAAAATATTATATGCCTTGGTGAGCTTTTCTTGGGGTTTAGACTACTCGGTGTCCTCTCTGCTTCCTGTATGACTGATTGATTCTTATTCATTAGGCTGGAGAAATTTTCTTCCAGAAATTCTCTTGTTAATTTAGCTGTTGAATTCTTTGATGTGTCTTGTTCTGGTAGGCCAATAATTCAAATGCTATTCCTTTTCATAGCATTGATCTCAGATTTTCTTCTGCCTCTTTTATGACTTTGTTTGATTGCCTTTCTCATTTGCTGAGGTCTGCCTAATCATTTTCAAGATCACTGACATGGCTCTCAGCCCCCTCTAGTCTATTCGTGAGATCGGTTATCTTGTGTGAAGCTTCAGCCACTTCCTCTGTTAATTTCTGTATTTTCCTTTGCTCCATGGATATCATGTCCTGTATCTCAGGCTTCATCCCCTCTCTTATGGCCTCATACCCTCTATCCTTGCATCCTTAACCTGTGTAGCTTCCCTCATCTCCTGTACCACTCCAAGCAGCCTTCTGAAAATTTCTTTTTGTGGCATGTCCCCATCAGATTCTTCTATGAGTGTCATTTGTTCTGTTCATGTGTTTTTTCTCCTTTTTTTTACTTATTGGGAGTGATGTGGTATGGTGTTGTTTACATGATGATTTCAAAGAGGTGGGCACCATACTCCTAGGAAACCAAGAGGCCTTGCCTAGTCTTAAATGTGATTATCAATGGTGTTTGCAAGGGCTACCTTTAGCCTAGTATGGAGGCTGGTCAGGCTGTTTTGTAAGTAGGTTCTGAGGTGACTCAAAAATCAGCAGCAGTAAGAGGTGTATCAGAATATATGGATATGAAATTAATATTTTCTAGATTTTTGTTTAATTCTGAAAATGCATATACAAAAACATATTAAACATAATTGCCTTGGATTTGGTTCTAGCACAGGCAAATTTTTTGTTGAATAACTTTTTGACAATTTGTGACGCACTGTCCTTAGATCTGAAGGAATGATAGTGATAGCATGAAAAGACATAAGTCCTGCTAATGTTATTTTTTTCTTTGTCTCCGTAAGTTGCTTTCCAAAAAAATTCCTGCATTTTGGAGGAAGATGCAGCAGGATATCTTTTATGTTTCTTTGTCTCCAAGTGCATTGAAATATCATTCTTCCTGCCATGCAAAATAGAAAATTCACCATTACATTGCTCACATTTTACCATGTAATCACTTTTAGTTTTTTTAATAAAAGAAAATTCACTTCTTAGATCATCATTGAATTAGTATCCTCTTTTCTTACTCATTATGTTAGTATTTTTAAAAATTAAAATTATATTATAAATTATTATATACATATTGCTTAAAAACATAGTAAGTAGGTACATAATTGCATGAAGATATTTTAATATATGTGCTGCCAGAGTGAGCATGCATGAAGATATTTTATTGTTAGTTTATAAATTAAATTACTTTTATTGTTATAAAGTAACTATATTTTAGAAATTATGTTAACCCTTAATTTATTTCTAAATAATAACAATACTAACTTGTATAATTTTTCCTCTGAATTTGCCACAACATAAGTGGTAAGTGTCACTTTCAACGATGGAGCTAGGTGTTTTAATATAAGTACCAGTGCAGTCCTCATTGAGGCCGATTCCTGCCACACAAAGTATGTGTGCTTCACATTCCAGCCGGCCCCCTCTCTTACTAAATTTAAGAAAATTTATGTATTTATGAAATAAATAAATTACTTATCTAAATTATCTGAATAGCTGATTTGTTGTATCACTTGTTTAACTAGCACTAGCACGCTGTACGATGTGTATTGTCTGAGAGACAGTTACAAAATGTTTTCATCATTGCCAATGCCAAAAATGCCATTGTTCATTAAGTCCAAACTAAGGTGGTCGAATTCTAACAACTGATCAACCTATGCAGACTTTGATAAGCAGCTCTCGATAATCAGTTCTCAACAATTATTTGTTATTTTTAAAGTTTATCATTATAGTATTAACAAAAATAATATAAAACTCATATCCTGGAGACATAGCCACATTGCCGCAGAAAACCATATATTCCCTTCCCGTTCTCCCGCTGTTCCCTACGTTGCCATGCATTCTTTAAAAATATCGGGACTATTTTTAAAACGTGTGGGACGCAGGACAAAGTGTTCAAAATTGGGACTATCCTGCCCAAAGCAGGACGTTTAGTCACCTTAAGATCGTGCCATAGGCATTATAGCCTCTCAGACTCTCCCTGCTATGGCAGGGGTGTGTGGCTTTTCTGACCAGCTAGATAAAGTAGCCTACAACTCTAGCTGGTCTCAGCGATGTTCCCTTTTCAGTGAAAAACCGGCTAGTTCGCCGCGGGCACTGATGACCGTGAGGCAAAGCGGTGCACGGCTTTCTGTTGTCCCAGCCAAGTCTCCCCGGCCGCAAAAACCAGTCCAGTCTTCGCTGAGTCCAATCGCTGCCACACAGAATGAGCGCTTCGCATTCCAGCCCGGCCCCCTCTCCTGTAGCAAATCAGGCCAGTTTGTGTGCAGACCCCATTTGTCTTTCAAACTTAGAGCGGTGGGGTAGTTCCAGGCAAGTTCGTGAGTTAGACTATTTGTGTCTCCCCGTAGCTCAGGTGGAGGCAGGATGGGGCGCACCCTGGAAATGGTGGGTGGGAAGTGCTGAACTGCTTCCTCTCAATGGGACCCCAATAAAAGCGGGAGCCCGGCCCTGCCAACCAGACAAGCATGGATGCATGGGTACTGGAGGTGACCAGCACAGCAATCAAAACTGCTGGAGTTTAGGGCCTAAGAACCACGTCAATACAAAATAGTAAATATGTCCCACTGAGGACAAAGCGTTCCTGACCCAAGCCATGGCATCACTTAATCTACATGTGAACGTTGCACAAGGGAGGCCACAGAAAAATCATGTTGAATTATGGCATTAGTGAAGAATATTTAAAGTGTTGAAGACAACTAGAAGAAACAAAAAAAAATTTCTTCAAAGAACCACAGCCAGGAGTGCTCTTATGATGCAAGAATGGCTAGATTTTGTGTCCAGTACTTTGTACATGTTATAAGGGGAGATCCAGCCTGCGTCTCTCCCCCTCGCCCCCAACACACACACAACGACATCATTCTTGGTAATATAAAGGGTCACAGAAAAAGAGCAAGACTTTCAAGGAGAAGGATTGACATAGTGAAACAATGGTTTCAAACATAACATAATGTGAGTATAGTGAGGGACTGGCTCACTATTAACCAATGGCATCTAACAACAACATCCGTTACATAAGCTATATTTATCATGTTCTGTAATTATGACCAGTCTTTTTTATTAAAAAATAATTACCCTGAGGGAGCTGAGCCCCAGTGGTGTAGTGATTATGCACAGGACTGCAGTCCACTGGGATGGAGGTTCAATTCCAGCAGCAACTCCACAGGAGCAAAGGCTGGGCCTCCTACTCCCACCACCAGATGGCAGTGATGCCCCCCCAAAAAAACAAAACAAAACAAAATAATTACCCTGAGAGAATCTCAGCGTACCACAAGCAATCCTGACAATCATTTTAAGGATGCAATCCTCGAGAAAACTGTTTATTTTGAGTAATTTTTCATTAGTTATGCAAAGAGGGTTGTGTTAGTCCTGGAAAACTAGAGAAACAAATCCATAGACATGCATATGGATATAAGGAAAAGGTTTATATATAAGAGGAATGCAACATTGAGAAAGCATCCCAGCCCAGTCCAGTTCAAAGTCATAAGTGTGATATTAACCTATATGCCCGCTACCAGACTATAAAATCTCCTTCTGACTCATGAAGTCACAGGTCAGTGGGTGCAGAGTCCCGGCACTGGCAGGGGTCTCTCCAGGGCTCCTCACTTCCAGGGTTCAGGGTCCATCAACAGCATCTAGCTGCGGCAGAAGCAACACAGCGCTGGCTGGGCTCCACGTAGCTTCTCCAGCTTCAGAGGTCCAGCTTCATCAGGGCACGGCTGCATGGCCCCTCCTCCAGCTCATCCAACTCCTTGGATGCTGCCATCTTGTCTTGTCTGTAGTTTGTTGTCTCTGACACTAATCGCCAACAACTGGGGAGGTAGTTTCTTATCTCTACGAGGGAAATATCAGGCGATTTCCCAGAAGTCTCAGGAGAAAGCCATGCTCACACGGAGGCCTCATTGGCTACTCAATGCCTATCTCCAAATTAACCGGTTAGACTCCATCCCTGCATCTCAATCATGAAATTAACATAAGAATGTGAATACCACAAGGGGGAAAAATAATTTACATAGTAATCTTGAAATAGCCATTGTGTAACCAAGGGGAGATAGCATTCTATATGATTGATAGATTTCTACTTGGGGTGGCAGTGTGTAACATTGAAGCTGGAAAGGTCAGTAGTTCACAGAGAATTATTTTCAATGGATAACAAGCTAAAGCATTTAGATTTTATCTACTGACAGGTGCTTTCTTGTGCCCATGACCCCACAAAACTATAGTACACTCAACAAAAACTGCTGATAACTCCCTTTCTATTCTTTTTTAATGGATTATAACATTTTATTTATTTTACTTTATTATTAATTTCAATAATACATATACCATAATATTGCATAATTCTATCATATCAATCAGTGTTGTACAGCTGCTACCACAGTTTCCAACCATTCCTTTTCTTCCTGGACTCCTTGGCATCATCTACCTTTTAACAGCCCCCCCCCTTTTCTGTCAGCATTATCTGACAAGTACATTTATAAAATCACCCATATGTTTCACTAGAGAGTGGAAGAGCATTTACTTGTTCAAGATTTACTTGTTCAAGACCTAGGAAGCTTTACCTACATAATGTCATTTAGAAAAATACTTTGATTTATAGTAATTCTTACTTTCTCAGGTGGAAAATGTATTGTTTATAGACAAGATCAAAATTAAGGTACGAGTTATGACCTCTATGAAGTCTTATTATGTGAGTGGCCAATTTGTGGACAATTAACTAGTCTTCAATCAAATTCATAGACTTTTTAAATTTAGTCTCTATTCCAAATGTAAGCAGGATTTTGGGGTGATACAAGAATGCTCTCAAACATAGGCAGGAGATGCTTTTTCAGGTTTTGTGTGTATTAAAATTAAATCTTTCCCCAATGTAAGCTGGCACACCATCTGCGTGCACCCTCTGACCTATAGTCACAGAAGTAGTAAACAAAATTGTTGGTTTTATAGCTTCTTTCTTCAAGAAGCTCCAAATTCTACCATTGTTTCATCATTATATACAGAAACTTTAAGAGAAAGGAGGGCAGGCATTATCAATCATGCTACAGAGAAAAAAGGATTCATTGTGCAGAGTTGTGAATTCCTTAAGAATTCTTTCTTCTCTGTCAATTAACCTCATTGACTTTTTCTTGATCTATTCATCTCAAGAATATATCAACACTTCGGCAATTTCATAATTTATCTTTTTATCACATATTCTTCCTTTTGTTTGAGAAGAAGACTGGAATTTCTGAAGTTGAGTCACCCTAGGCTCTGGTTTCTGCTTCGCTCTGTATAATTATAGTAGGCAAAGAGGTTTCCCTTTCAGAGTTAATAGCCATTCATCTAATCATTTGCTTATTCATTGAAAAAATTTAAAAAGCTATTCAGTATGGACTTTTATGCAGGAGAGTCAGATTCACTTCCAGTCAATGCATCTTACATACAGCCATCACCTACCCCTCAGTGGAGGTTTACATTCAACCAGGCAGGATGCTGGATAGCTTTAAGCAATACTTCCAAACGAAAACCAAGTAGAAAGGAAAGCCTGGCAATCAATTCCTGAGAGCTAGCCAAGGGAAACCCTATGTATTACAATGGTCCAATAGACCATGTATCATGAGGATGGGACAGGACTAGTCAGAATTTGATTCTTGGAGTCAAGGACCAACTTGTTGGTAGCTAATGCTGGCATGTTGCAAAATGCTTTAAGTATTTCAGTGCAACTATATTGTTTCTGATTCTGGTAGGTTAGGTTTCTCAGATAAGAAATACCTTGGTTCTTTCATGCCAAAGTGTGGTTTGTGATTTTATAAAGGACAGAAGAAGTCTCATGCTTTACAGTAACTGAACAAGGCAACCTCATCCATTTGAGACCAGAGAGACCATAGCATGGCTGAACAGAAATCCAGGAAGCAGCTGATGGGAATAAGAACCCATGTTCTCCAGTTTCCAGCCTTTAAGTCCTTGCCTGGGAGGCGTGGTCAATAGACTGATTTATCTCAATGGCTGAATTAAATCCACTTGACCTAGTTTAAGCCCAACAAGGTGTACCACCTCCCTGGCTCAAGGGTCTGAATTTGGAGCATGCCAAGTAGACACCCCTCATCCCCACTCTAGTTACCTAACATTTTCACTGAATGAGGGGATTTCCTGTCATTGATAGAAAAGTTGAATTGGGAGACAATATAATTGTTCTCTGAAATATTTGAAGTCCCTTGTATATGTCCTATAAGAGGAGAAGGTAGCTATTGGAGGAATAATTAAATAAGTGAATGTAATTGTGATTGTTCTTGGAGACCTACTTTCAGACTAAGCAAATAGAAGACTGTTTTAATTTCATTCTCCCTTTAGGGCTGAGCCCTAGTGGCATAAGTGGTTGAGTGCGGGACTGTGGCCCGCGGGCTTGGCGGTTCAAATCCAGTGGCGTCTCAGGAGCAGCGCTGGGTAGCGCCCATGACCACCAGAGGCTGTGATGCCCACACGCACACACAAAATTTCATTTCCCCCAAAGACAAAACCAATGCGTACTCCCCCAGCTAATTCCAACTCACAGCCAACATTCAGGATGGAGTAAATACACCTCAAGGGTTTACTAGTCTTTAGAACAGATTGCCACATCTTTCTCCCACCAATCACCTAGTGCTTTCGGTTAACAGACCAGCTGTTAACCACTGCATGCCCAGGTGTCCTTTAATTATAATAACCCTATAATGCAGAGGTGATTATGAGTCTGTTTTAGCTCACTTTGCCAAAGGTCAGAAAGTGCCCAAGTGTGGGAAACAGGATTCTGTGTCTGGGGCTCAGGGTCTTGTGATGAGTGCTCAGAAGAGAGGGACAGAAAGCCAGGGAAGACTGCTGTCAATGAAGATTTGACACTTTCTCAGAAATAGAAAATCACAGTTCTAAATCATGGCAAGCAGGTCCCCTAGCCAGGCTGCAGGTTGCATATCATCACCATGGTAATGAGATGCATTCCTCACTAACCTCTCCCTAGACCTCCCCTGAGCTCCCATCCCAGGGGAGCTCCCTGAAGATCATTTATGAAAATGATCAGTAAGCACCAGTGGCCTTTCATATTCTCTCTGAGAGTGCTTAATGCATTAACTGTTTACTCTGATTGTTAATGAGAGAGAGTAACATGGTGATGCTGGGGACTGATTAATTTTCCTGACTGTATTCCAGAGCAAAAGGCACCTTGAAGCAAAAGGATCATTTTCTCCTCCTGTGCATTACCCTGTCTTGATTTCTGCAGACGTACACTACTGACACAACTCAAAGCACAGCTTGTCTGAGATTTGCATAATGTGCAATTGCTGAACTACATTATTATAACATGCAGGATTCCTTATCACTTTCTTACCCATAAATTTGCGGGAATGGTGCGCTAGAACCCTATATGGAGAAAGAGATCCAAGTGTAATTTGTTGATTCAGTGGGGCAAAAATTTACTCTGGAGATTTCCTTTTTGCCTTTTACAGCAATGAAGAATGCATCCTTTGCTACATTACAGCAGCGAGTATTCATGTCGTTCAGAGTGACCATCTTAGAATAGCTCAGAAGAGAAAGAAATGCAATCACTATCACAGGGAAAACAATAAATAAGAAAATGCATCTTTCCATGAAATTAGGGAAGCCAGTGTTTGCAATGAGAATGGGATTTATCAGACACAGGCATCCTCACATTTGGAAAAGCTTATTTATGCCATGTGGTATTTTGTTACAAGGCAAGGGGTATTCTGCTGGAGAACTGAAGCCTTGTCAATTGACCCTTAACCGTTGTTTTGTCTTCTAAATTGCTTGAAAACCTATTAAGAAATATGACTGATATAAAAGTAGGACCACAGGTTTTCCATACCATAACTCTCAGACTTCATTTTACCTCACCACCTATTAATGCAAAAAAGGATTTTGATTGTTGAGTTACCCATCTCTCACCCTTGAGTGTTATAAAATCCCAAAGATTGACCACTCTTTAATAGCAGCAAAGGATAGACACAAACATGGGGATGCCTGGATAGCTGTCCAATAGGCAGCTCTGCAGGGGTCTTAGGGGCAAGCAAAGATGATGGGCAGAGTGATAGAGGCAGTGATAGAGCTAGTTGGCCAGATAGGCCCTCTAACTATTAAACTATTGGATTTAGAATAAATGTTTCAACAGACCTGTGGTACTGTTTAAAAAGGTGATCTGGTATCCAGTGTTTTGGGAATATCTTCTCCAATAAATTAGGTCTCTAGAGTGGTTTTACCTTGGTTCTTTGTTTCACACACTGAATTATTGCACGGGAAGAAGCACACTTGTAATCCAAGTGAGTTTTTATAGAAGAAATGGAAGTTTCAGGTATCAGAGTTTTGAAAAAATACACAATTCCTTGAAATCCTGGCAGGTCAAGGAAGATGTAAGTGGTTCACAAATGGACGCTAAAAACCACATGGAAAGAATACGTGAAACCCACGTATACAGAATTGGGGAATCCCAAGAGGCCAAGAAGGCACTCCAGTTTGTGCTCCCTACCTATTCCCTGTCTGGGGGAGGCATGGTTGAAGGCACTGGCTAATTCCATTGGCTGAGTTCCGGCCCACCTGTATGATGTCATAGAACCAAGTGACTTAAATTACATAGGTGTTAAAGGGTTTAGTTTGCCCATGCCCAGTTCTGGACCACCCAGTATGTGTCCAATGGTTGCCTGATTTCTTTGCAACCCCACTTTGTGGCCCCATGCAGTCATTGGGGAGATGCCCTCTCTGCACCCTCCCCACCCGCCCCCCCACCCACCCCCCCCCACACACACACACATACTCTCTTTCCTTATTCTGGTTACCTAACAAAGACATCTCTGTTTCCAACCCTTCGCTCTAAGATTGGCCTGGCTCATTTAGGACAAGTCCCTCTTACAGCCACTTTCATCACATTTACAGGTTTTATTTTTATATTTAAAATTAATGGCAATGCTTTTGCACTTACCAGATTGAAAGTAGCCAGTGTCTTGCGATATCTAATCAGGCAGAATAAATGAACTTTATGAACTATTTGTAGTGTAGCCAACTGCCTAGACCAGGGTCACAAACTGGTAGTGTTGGCCAGCGAGACAAACTTACCCAAGAATTGCAGAAAATGACACTCAAGATACAAAGGAACAAAAGAAGTTTATTTTCTAGCCTAGGTGAGGGTCGGACTCACACCACTACTCAGTGCAGCGTCCTTCCTGTAATCTCCACCACAACCACCACACAAAGCTAAGTTTTATAGCTTCAGGTTACATAAGGGGAGTTCCCACTTCCCTCCAGAGAGTCCCATTAGAGGGAAGGTGGCTGTTCTATATTGGTGAGCTACTTTCTGAGTCTTTCTCTAGCTGGTTGTCAGAGACTTGTTGAATTTTGAATGCTTTTTCCTGGTTTCTGGTGTTGTATCCACTTCAGGGAAGTCACGGGTTTTCTCTGAAATAGAAATTTAGGCATACCCGGAGTTTCTGCTCTTTTGGGGCCTGTCATGGTTTTTCTCAAGTTTTTTAAATATGAAGAACATAAGGTCCTACAGTAACCTGCTGACTACATCTGACTACAAGTTTCATTTGCCATGCACCTTTGTGTGGGAATTGGAAGAGTGTTCTCAGTTGTGGTTTTTCTGGGTGTTCTTATTAGTTGTTCTGTTGTGATTATTCACTCCCCTGATTCATTTCTTTACATTAACTGACCCCGATGGAAAGACCAGCAAGTAGACATTTTTCTGTAACAATGGCCCTCATTCCTTCATGTCATTTTGCTTCTCCCTAGACCAGTGGTTCTCAATCTTCGTCATGTCTCCACTCTTGAATACAGTTCATGTTGTGGTGACTCCAATCATAAAATTAGTTTTGCTGCTATGTCACATCTATAATTTTGCTACTGTTATGAATCAGGCAACCCCTGTAAAAGGGTCGTTTGATCCCCAAAGGGGTCGAGAACCACTGCCCTAGATCCACGTACGCCCCGCCCTTATTACCTAAATATTGCAATTTATACTTCTCACATAAGTCTCCCTGCCTTTGGAAGGATGCAGTGCAGGTTACAAAGAAAAGGTTTGTGAAGTTTCTGAAGCTCCCCGGGATCACGGTAATACTCAAGTCCAACATACGGCAGTAAAGCTGTTTGTACTGACAGTTCAGATCTCACTTCTGAGAGTTGGTCTAATTTTTTCCTGTACTCACTGTATTGTTTGGGACAGGGGTGCTAAGCCACTACTCTCTCTGCCCCTTTTATTTCTACACCCCACCAGATTGGCAGCTCTCACTGCCGCATTGCTTTTATTCCACGGGAGATGATTGCTCTATGTTCATCTGTGACTGGGTTTTGCTTAAAAAAGTTGGCTTCCTGCCAAAATGAAATGCATGCCTAATGAACTGGAATTCTCAGTAGCCAGGGCCTCAACAGAAATTCCCCCACCCTGTGTCAGCCTGCAGCCAGGAAAAAGATGGAGAGGATTCCAGAAGGCTGACTGAGTTGCTTTTTTGCACATTAGTTTTCCATGCACATAACTTCAACTCATAGAATTGTAAATCATGTGTTGTTCTCTAAAACACAATGCACTAGGAATTGAAGCATGTACTTGCTATTCTCCTAAAGTTGGTAGGATTATATAAAGTCTCTCTCTTTTGAAATGCAGGTCTGGGGATGTGTTACCATGTATTCGCTCCAATCTTAAAGCAATTCTTCTTTGGATAGAAGAGAAATTAAGCTGTTTGAGTTTCCAATCTGGAAGCGAATGCCTGGTGTACAGTCCACAATTGTGACAGACAGAGTAGGAAATTGGAAAAACTCAATGATTGCTTAGATTTGCGAGCTCACCTTGGCCTCTCAATCCTACAGAAGATCAGATGGTAGGAGTCAAATGAGTCCTGAAGATTGAGTGATTTCAGGCTGTGTAATACCATAATGTGCGCTTTGCAGAAACACAACTGATGCTTTGCAAAATACATTGTTTGCAAAATCCAAGTGTAAGGAAGATGACAGATGACAGCCTGTGCATGTGTAACCCTGAGATAGTGACAGCAGAGCACCAGCCCAGGACTGTGTTTAACAGTTTGATTTACTTGTTGGAAACCTCAGTTCAGCTCATTGGCAATGAAATCAAGATAATGTGCTCAGTGACCTCGCTGGCACACCCTACAAGCCTCCCTCCCTCTCACTGCTAGTGCAGAAGTAGCACACCAGGGAGGGAGGGGAGGGAGAGGGAGACCTGGAGCAAAGATTTATCACGTGGGCTCCCGTGAGAGCCCTAAGCATTGATGTGGTTTTTAAACAAGTCTAATTTACCATGAGGGTGTATTACTGAATCAATGTGTGCCTGATGAGAAAAAAGGAGGGTGGGGGTGGGGAGCGGTGGGCGGAGGCAAAGTTAGGGAAAATTTAGAAAGAGCACCCTCCCTAACCAAAGTATCAGATTAGAATACTTTAACATATCATTCTTTTCATATTATTCAAGTACTTTAACACAGGGACAGACCCCATCCCCCACACACAGGCATTTGCAACTGACCTTGGAGTAGATCACTGAATGTCTGCAAACCTGAGTTTTAATATTAATTATGTTGCTATCTCCCAGGGCCTCTGGCTAGTCACTGCCGAGTTTTCCAAGGGTAAAAGAAAGAGGTGAAATGAGGGATTTTAAAGGTCTTTATACTTTATGATTTAGCACTTTAAATGTTTGCTAACATGAACCCTTAGAGCATCTCTTTGAATTACAGCATAACAAAAATAAAGAAAATACATGAAACATCATCTTTTTTCTCCATTAGTGAGGGAACTATGTAAAATACATTTATGCATTTCCTCCTGAAAGAACACTTAAGAACGGGCTGAGCCCCGGTGGCGGTGTAGTGGTTGCGCGCGGAACTGCGGCCCACTGGGACGGAGGTTCAATTCCAGCAGTGGGGCTGGGCCTCCTACTCCCACCACCGGAGAGCAGTGATGCGCCCCCCCACACACACCAAAAAAAAAGAACACTTAAGAACAAATGCAGCTACTGGGTCTGTCTGTTGGGGGTCACTTTATCAGCAACAAACAGCATAATTGTCGCTCATAGCCACATTTGAACTAGGAGGAGAAAGGCTTGCATGCTATAGAACAGACCACCCATAACACTATATCGCTTTTTGTTTCCCCAGTTCTAATTAGTGACCCTCTCGTGTATCAGAAATACTCAGAGATTAAATCTCTCTGGGCAAACAGGTATGGGCTTTAAACCATGACTATCATTGGAAGACATAAGGCTTTTGCTCAAACACTGTAAAAACTCACCAACTGTTTTGATTCTGTAGGTGAAAAGAAGCTAAGTAAAAAACAAAAGGAAGGGTTTCCTTCTGCCAAATAAATTATTTTATTTTATTTATTTCAGAAAGTGAGCAGTGCTTTCTAAAGATTTTTCTCTGAGTTCAAAGTAGCACTCTGTCTTGCACTGATCATTTAATTGCATATTAATAATAATGTATTTATATTAAATATTCAAGGCAGCATGATGTATAATAATCAATGGCACTGATATTTCTATTTTATCCAAGTTAATAGTTGTTAATTATTAAAATACTAAATATATTGATATTACATAAGTACTTATTTAATAATAAAATTCCCATACATAATTTTCTCTTAAATTGGCTAATACAAATAAAATTAAAATTTCAGTTTTTCAGTCACAGTAAACCAGAAAACCAAATACTTCAGAGTGAATACTCACTCATAGTGAGTCTATATGGGATTTACCAGATTTTTCCAATCTTTATAAGAGAAGATCGCTTTGTCATTTTCCTATAGAAGGTGGACTTGAACTGCCAATTCAGTGCCCAACTCAACTTTGCAAATACACAGCATTCCCATTGTGGCAGAAATTCTACTGTGCAGTTTTGGAGGAAAATCAATTAATACTCACAGTTCTAGGAGTATTTGTTTTTTTTGTTGTTCTGTTTGTTTGTTTGTATGTTTGTTTGTTTGGGGGGGCATCACTGCCCTCAGGTGGTGGGAGTAGGAAGCCCAGCCTTTGCTCCGTGGAGTTGGAATTGAACCTCTATCCCAGTGGGCCGCAGTCCCGCGCACAACCACTATGCCACTGGGGCATAGTGAGAACAACCTTTGTTGTTCTCTTTTTAATTATCTCTGTGCCCTCTTCTCCCCTATCACACACACACACACACACACAACATTCATTCATTCAAAACATATGAATTGAGAGTGTGCTATAATGCTGAGCATTTCACTGTCTACCATCTGTGATGGGTCAAGCATTATAGTCTGATTTAGCCCTTTGGGTTACATTAAATCTATTTTGTAGGAATGGAAATTGAGGCCCAAGAACACATAGTTGGTCATACACTGCTGAGTTTCATGAATTAACATTCAAGTCCTAATGCCTGTGTTAATCTGGGATGAAAATGGTTTCTGGAAAGTTTTCCTACCAAGAAGATATTTTGTTCTGGACTGAATTACCACCATCTCAATCATTTCAGAAAAGTGCTTGCTTTTTTTTTGTAATTTTTGAAACAATTCCCTTCCAAAACAGAACATTAGACTTTAAATAAATACTCAAAAACCAGTTTAAGAGAGAGAGAAAAAAGAAAAGGGGGTAAGGGGAGGCAAATGTATACAAATAAATTTAGTATTTGCATGTTAGCTATGTATTTGTAATCATGCTGTTAACAACTGTATACTTCAGTAGATTTCAAGTGCAGCCAGATGCCTCCCAGGTAGAAATAAGTGTTAGGTATTTAATATGCAGTGCACTTCTTTCCTGTGAAGCAATTCAGCAGAGCAGCTAAGAACTGCACTTCAGACTTTGTACATTTTATCCATTGGCAACACACTGTAGTGATATTAAAAACATTGAAACTGTTAGACTAATGGAAGCAAATATTGAAAAACTGTGAAAGATGCTGTACACAGTTCACTTATTTGGGCAAGAATAATTCATTCAGCACCCACTATGTGCTAGACATGGTGCTTTACATGAAGTCTAAAAATTATCCTTGGCTATTATTTCTTCACTTGGGGAGTACACCAATAAGTGTAGTATGGGACTGTTAGACTACATGTAAAGATTAAAGAGTACAATATAATTTGTGGTTTTGGTACATGTAACTAGTTCTTCAGAGAAAAAAATAGAAAAACCATTTGTATGATTTATTGAATAAAGCAACAAAAATAAAAAACAAAAAATTGTCACAGAGTCAATGCTGACTCAAGATGATCCAGTTACTAAGCTCTACAAGGCTTTCCTGGCTGCAGTTTTCATAGGAAGAAGCCTAGGTAGGAGGTACAGTGATTTAGCACTCTATTGCTAACCAAAGGGTCAGAGGTTCAAATCCACCAGTGGTTCCACCTGATGACTTACTACTATAAAGTAACCCTATGGGGAAGTTCTGCTTTATACCATAGAGGAGCTATAGAGAGAGTTGTTGTCAATCAGAGTTGACTCAAGAAAGCAACAATCTTGCAGAAGCTGATTGCCAGCCCTTTCTCTGACAGTTCCACAGTATGAGGGAGGGAGGGAAATTAGGGACAAAACAGGTTTGTCTTCCCAAATGCCTGTGCTCAATGAAAACTAGCTGTCCAGGTCACAATAATGAGAATGGAAAGAAATTATGCACACTAATTAGATACCTATGGGAAACTCCAAACTGAGCATGCTCAGACAGGTGGGTGGTCCACCTGGGCACATAGAGTAGAACTAGGCCCATGATATCACCCAGGTGGGCTTAAACACAGTCAATAAGGTCAGTCAATACCTTCAACCACGCCCCCAAGTCAGAGGGGTTAAATACACAGACCATATGCCAGCCACCCTCTTTTACTCAGTTCTTGCTCAGGTGCATGTTGCAGATGGAGAATGGGAGACACTGCACCCTGTCTTGGCCTCCAGAGATCCCCAGTTCCACACATGAAGGGTTCACACTCCCTATTCCTGTTTTTCCACGTGGTTTTTGGCACCCAGTTGGGAACCCACACCTGGCTCCCTTTTTAGAAGTAGCATGTACCTTTGTGAGGCTGAAATACCTGAAACTTTCTCTTTAATAAAAACTCGGATTACAAAGAACCCCAATCTAGGACCATAACATGTTAGGCTTCGTGATGCAGATAAACAGTTTGGACCACAACTTTAGGGTAAGCAGCTCAGGGCAGACTGTCCCTGGAACTGCAGGTGCAAGTTTCTGCCTCCCACCATTGGTACCCTCTTCATTTCTGACGTCACCTCACCACCTGCAAGAGCTGGGAAGGTCTCTTGGCACCGGCACTTTCTAAGTGTCGGACTTCCACTGCCATCAGCCTTTGGAAGAGGGAACTGAGTCTTCATCTCTGAAAGCTGACCTGCTGCCCAAATTTTCCTGGGGCCACGTGTTGTCAAACATACTCTGATATGATGGCTGCTGGAACTATTTATCCCCCCAACCCTGCAGTTCTTCCTGTCGTCCTATGGAATCCCCGCCTCCAGGTTTTCTCAGCTGCACTTTCTAAAGTCTTGTTTTCCTCTTATGCTGCCACAAGATTGATGCTTGCTGGTCCTGCACTCTGTTCCTGAAAGCTCTTCTGCCTTCCTTTGCTTTTCTGGAGCATTTCACTCTGTGTTGTTGCCTCTCAAGTAAGTGCAAACTGCTGCCAGTGCCCTTTAAGCGCTGTGTGGTTTACATTGCTTGGTCTCTGTGCAGAATGCTGGTTCTCCATGCTTTCTCTCCTCAGTCCCCTATTTCACTGTTTTGTTTTCCTGCAGGATAGCTAAACTCATGATGCTCCAATGACCTTACCAAGATGGTATCTAAAGATGGCATTTCTTGCTCCAATCACACAGTCAGGAGTGAGTGTGGGTAGACTTAGTGGAGAACCAACCCCTTCTAGCCTCTCCCATCTGTCCTCCCCTGGCCCTTTTTTATTTTTCTTGGTTAATCCTGCCCATTCCCTCCTATATGCCATCCCCTGGTTCTTCTTCCAATAATCTTGTTTTCTTGAGGCCTAGCCCCACCCAGTTCCCATGGTTTGTGTTTTTATTCCATATTTACTCCCAACCTATCTCCTCCGGTCTACAAATGAGCAGTTTGGTTTGAAGTTTGGTTTGTTTTTCCTTCTGGTTTATTCATTTCCTTTTGCCAACCTTTGACAAAAGCTTGGGAGGTAAGGTCACTGAACAATTGCTGACCTTGTTTACATGGTAACTCCAGAGGCTTTTCATGACAGCAGCCTCCTGCATCTGGGGCATTTGCATCATTGCTACAATCCTACTGGGTTAATATACTCCCAGCCAAGTATTCCAATTTCTCTAGAGTGACTTCAATAAGGTTGCACCATTTGACAGGTCCCCTGCCAGCTTTGGAGATTCCTGGTGGGGCATTCAGTCTAGTAACACCCTAGGTAGGCCATGAAATGCTACCTTAAGCTTAGCTTGCTGCCTAGAAAACAGGGCATAACCAGGTGATTGATGCTGGGTCTTGACCCTGCCTTAGATGGAGGGTTTCCGTCTTTGGCCCCAGGATATAGAGAACTGGACCCTCAAAATAAAACCCCCAAACATAGGGAAATTGAACCATTTGCTCTGTGTTTTCTGGATGGGCAACAAGGAATCCATCCCTCAGACAATGGTTTTGTGCTGCATCCAGTCCTTTGGAACATATTTTACCCACAGACACAAAAGGAGCTAAAATTCTGCAACTCCTCTAGCCCCCATAGATTCTAGGTGATGGGGAATCCTGGCCACATATAACACTTTCTCTCTCTCCTCCAATATAGGACTTGTATATTCAGGATGGGAAAGTGGGCACTGGTCCCCTTATTCAGGCATTTTTCTGCTTGAGAAACAATAAAGAACATTGTTCCAAAAATATCACAAACCCTACAAAGTGCCCCTCCAAAGTTCTTGGATTCCTCATAAGCCTTTCATTCTAATCAAATCTCAATCCCTCATTCTAATCAAACCTCAACCCCTCAACCCCTATAAGAGTGACCTGGGCATTTACTAAGACACTCCAGTGCAGAACATAGATACCTTTTAGCACCAAAACCTGGAGGCAAGATGTTTAACTACTGCAAATGCAACCTTTTACAAAGCAGATTTTGAGCAAAACTCTTGGGTTCAGGAGAAGGACAAAAGGAAAGAAGCTAGACATTCAAGGGATTGGCCTCCATAAGTGTCTATCTACTGCATCCCAGCTTCAAAAGACCCCTGGACGGACAAGGTACAAAGTCCTATGTATGTTGGCATTTGGGTCACTGGGCACAAGGGATTGTACTAATATAAACCTATCTGAGGGTTGTGCTATCATTGCAAACAAATTGACCACTGGCAGTGTTTTGTCCTATGGAGAACACCCAAGAGGAGAGCAATCTGATGTAACCTGCTGTCAAGTCCGCAACTGCTACCTGGACTGAAGCAGCCCAGCTGGATGACCCAGTAGCAAAGAATTGCTGTTCCAGGTCTGAAACCCTGTCTGTACATGGATGTGGTAGGTAAGCCAATATTTCCTAATAGGTGAAGTTTACTCTCTCTTATCCTCTTTCCTCAGACTCCAAGCAGTAGCTTGGCACTTAAGTATAGTTTGTCATCTCTGTAGCTGGACACTGCAATCCTCAGGGAAAGTAGAGAGAATTAGCCAACACTTGAAGCTAACCCTCAGGGATTAGCCCCAAGAAACTCAGATGAACTGGAAAAATTCATTGCAAATAGCTGTTAGGTCTCAGAATGGCCTCCTGACATACTATATGTTTAAGCCCCTATGACATTTTATATCAGCAACCTGGCCTTGTAACAGAGCAGGTGAGCTATAGACTCCAAGTTATCCTTAATAAAACAATATGGCATAACGGTAGCTCAATGCCAAGAGGCGTTCCATAAGTATGGGCTCATCCAGGCCATAATGGAAGGAAAAACTGCCCCCTTGTGCCTTCCTGGAGACTTGGTTCTCATAAAAATCTGGAAGAATGGATCCCCCAATTCCCAATCCCAGTCAGTCTGGAAGGATCCTTTCATAGTAATCCTCTGTAGCCCCACAGCCATTAAAGTTCCAGGAAAAAAGGGAATAGGTCAGCCATTCACAGGTAAAGCTATGGAAACCATTGGAACTGGACCACTCAGACACAGATCACAAATCAAATGGAGCAAGATAAGCACACATGTGAACCATTGGAGGGTCTTAAGATGGTGTTTCATTGGCAGCAGGAGACAGATAAGTGCTCTGCAAAAAATCTTACCACAGATTCACAACAGTCTTTAAGCTAGTAAATGGTGTTTATTTGTCTAGCGATGGAGATATTTGTTTTCTTTATATTGAGGTGTAATCAATAATGAAGGCTGTCTTTGATCTTCAACAGTAACTGTGAGAAGTTCTTTTCACTTTTAGCAAGAAAGATTGTGTCATCTGCCTACTTATTATAGGTTTCCTTTCTCTACTCCAAATGCCATGTTCTTTTTGGATACTACAGCTTCTCAAGTTATTAACTCAACATATAATTTCAATAAGTACGGTAAAAGAAGATATGTATGACTGAAAACTTCTGATTTTAAACCACACTGCATTTTTGTTTTCTGCTTAAACAACTGCCTCTTGTCCATGTATAGGTTTCACATGTACACAATGTAGTCTTTAAGAATTCCCATTATGGTTAATTCAATACCTTTTTTTTAATATACAGTCAAATGCCTTTGCATGATTAATAAAATACAAGTAAACAACTTTTTGGTAATCTCTGCTTTCAGTCAAAATCCATCTGATATCAATTATGATGTCATTGGTTCTAGGTCCACTTCTGAATCTGACTAAAATTTCTGGCATCTTCCTGTCATTGTACTGCTGTAACCATTGTTGAATGATCTTCAGCAGAATGCTACTTGAAAGTGATATTAATGATATTGTTCATTATTTCTTTATTCTGTTGGGTCATTTTCTTTTTAATTGGAACAAATAGAGATTTCTTCTTGTCAGTTGGCCAGGTAGCTGGCTTCCAAATTTCCTGGCACAAAAGTGAGTATTTCTAGTGCTTAACTTGTTGAGATATAAAACTTATTTGTATTTCACTTTGGGGATGGGCGGTGGGTAACTAATTGACTTTAGTTTCAGCATAAATACTTTTCAACTTCGTGATTTTCATTAATTACTTCACTCCTCTAAGCCTCAGTGTTCTCATCTACTTAAATGTGAGAAATGCTGTTGTGAGGATAAGCACTAAAAAGTTTAGTTCAACAATTCATCTATAATAGTCTCTCATCTTTCTTCTGAAAAGAAATTGGTGGGCTCACATTTCTCATCTTGTAGCTAACAACCCAATTCAAAACCTACTACACCACCAGGGCTCATTAGTAAGTGCTTAGTAAGAATTTAAAGTGAATTACTGATGTTTCATGATATCATAGAAATACGAAATAACTGGCGATGGAGACATAAGTCTGCCATTCCAAATTGGCAAAGACTTCATAAGAAGAGAGGTTAAAATGGGATTTGAATGTTGAGTTGGATATTTGCCAGATACTTTAATAATTCATAACAGATAGATACAATAGTGGGTATGCATTGGGCTGCTAATTGCCAGGTTAGCAGTTTAAAACCATAAGCAGCTTTAAAGGAAGAAAGCAGAGTTTTCTACTCCAATAAAGTTATACAGTCTCGTAAACACATAGGGGCAGTTCTACACTGTCACATAGGGTCAGTATGAGTTGACATTAATACTAGAGCAGTGAGGTTTTTTGGAATGGGGAGTCCCGTCAATTTCAACCAATACAGTGTTATATGTAACAGATCACATAATTTACTTAGTCCTCTGCCATCTTCATGATCACTGGGATGCTTGAGTCCACAATTTTGTCCATTGTTTTGACTTGTCTGTATTATTGAGAATTTTCCTTTTTACCCTGATCTTTTCTAGTTTTTTGGTATTCAGATGAGCTGTCCAAAGGACATTAACTCAAGTCTCATTATCCTTTTATTTATGAGCATTCTGTTTTTATTTTTCTAAGACTGATTTGTCTATTCTCTTGGAAGTATATTCAATATGAGTGTGTGCATGTGTGTGTTTCTTGGTTTTTCTGCCAATAGCAGTGTTTGAGTGCATTGCTTTTTCTGTCTTTTCTTTTTCAGTCTTCACATTCATATGAGATCATTTGCCTGCTACTTCCATGAGATTTGAATGTGGATCAAGTTAAATGAAATCATTCATAACCAATTATGAACATCACCATTTATTGTGGTTCTTTCAGAAGACATGCTATACTTTGGACTGATATGCCTCCTTCTTTTGCCTCCAAGCAAATGGGAACTGCCAGATAGCTGTTTTCCTTTTGCTCAGGGAGCACTTCCTTCCCTATAGCCCTCAGAACCTCTCAATGGTGGGAGCACAAAATGTCAGCCCATGACCACACCAGTTCTCCTGAATAATTTGAAGAGTATGTAGATTCTTTTAGCTGATCAACTTTGTTGTCTTAGTCTCAGAAACTAGGAGTGAGATAATATTAGTGATGAGACTTTATCTCTGTTGTATTTTACTGAGATTCCATTTCAGTGGCTGTGTAATTATCTCATGCTGGTGTGGGTCCCCAGATGATACCTTCAGACCCAGGGCTCTGAAATGCCAACTGCCTGCCAGTAAAACCTAGTATCTTGAAGCACCACATACTAACAGATATCAGTTTATCATGTCTGTGGTTTATCCAAAAGAAATGTGTTGTTACCAAGAAAAGCAAAACTCAAAATTCCAATTATGACGCTAAACCACACGTGGAATTACTTTTAATAACTAAAAGTGGCTCTTGCTACTTAACATATCCAGTTCATTATTAGACCAGGTGCTATTTTAAAAAACCCTAGTAAATCTCTAATAACCCTAGTAAATACCTAGTAAAACTCTAATAACCCTAGTAAATCTCAATGATCTTAATTGTCTTCAAATTGACTCTACAAAGACCTTTATCAATTAGATACTTTAAAAAAGATACTAATCTATCTGGCATACACTGCATCATATTCCTTTATTTTATGAATTTGCTATATTTCTGATATATTTTCTTTAAAGCAGTGATCATGTTTTTTAAATATTTTCTTTTACTTACATTTTAAGATTCAGGAGGAAATTGCAAATGATACATTGCCATTTGGAGAAGAATATGAAATGATAGAACAAAAAAAAAGAAAATGAAGGAGTAGGAGAGAGTCAGCAATAATCAAATTCATTTGCAAAATATAAATGTAGCAAAAAACTATGGAAAAACATAAATGAACGGTGAAAGATGTTTACCAAAATACTATATTAGTGTGAACAATACATTATGTATCATAATTCTTTTGGTAGTTACATGATCTGTTGTCAATTTGAGACTACAGTTTGAAAAGGTGGAGGTTAGCTTGTCAATCAGGTTGCAGCTTGGTGACTTCATTTGGAGGTGCTAAGGAGATAAATAGCTCATTGGAAGTGGGACACTAACTCTATCTTTGTGAGACATGACTGATGAGGAGACATATGGAGCGAATGAGAGCCCTGGGTCTGAAGGTGTCATGTGGGGAGCCACACCAGCATGAGATAATTACACAGCAACTGAATCCACATGACTTTTTACCCACTGACCTGCAATCTTCTGCATTCGACATCATTTCATGTGTGGTGTGAGGTATTCAGTGAGTCTGATTGGTATCAGGCATATGGACTAATATCAAACTTATGAATCTTATCTGGATTGGGCTAGGGTATTTTCTTAATGTACAATTACTCTTTGACATAAAACTCTCTCTTACACACATGTGAGTATCTATGAATTTGTTTCTCCAGTATATCCAAACTAACACAATTTCTTTTATAAAAATTTCTTAAACTTTGACAGCCTATAGCATTAAGGACAGAGCATTTCTTGGATGCTGACCCCAGGAGATAAATTTTATATCTACCTCTTCTATCCAATAATTGTCTGATATTCAAATCCACAAAAGATTTTTCTCTACATTGCAAATGCAGCCTTGGCATCATAAATGTAAGTATTTTCCACATTCATGATAATTGGTTTCTCCTTTTTATCAGTGTCATCTCTATGCCTGCCCTCTTAGATGATGTTATTTCAGTTTTCTTTGAAAAAAAAATGGTTTGCCCTGATATGAATTCACTTAATAATTCAGTCACTTATTCATTCCACAATGAATTCATATAGATATGAGAGGTGTGTCAGATAGGGTTCTCTTAGAGAAATAAAACCAGGACACTAGTAATTCTCTTTATATTTTTATATAGGTAGAAGGATATATATGTGTATACATATATATGATAAGAAACAAACAGTTAACTAATCTATAAAGCAGTAGAATGGCTTGGTGCAACTCACTTGCGTGAGAGTACTAGTAGACTGGCAGTCCTTGGAGTCTTGAAGGCCATTGAGTAGTCCTCTGTAGAGCAATTCAGGCTATCTGGCTACCAGCAGCAAACAGCAAAGCAGGTCACCAACAGTCACCAGATGACAGAGTCCAACAGTCTCCAGTTCAAGAGATGTATGTTTCAGGAGCATGGCTTCATAGAACGATGGAATGGGCTCCTAAAGACACAACTGCAATGCAAACTATGTGGCAACAACTTGCAGGGCTGGGGAACTGTTCTCCAGGAACCTGTATATGCTTTAAACCAGCGGCCAATATATGGTGCTGTGTCTCCAATAGGCAGGATTCATGGGTCCAGGAACCAAGGGGTGGAAAGTGGAGTGGCACCACTCTTTAGGAGCCCATTCCATTGTTCTATCAAACCAGCTTCTTCAGGTTGATGAGGAACATGATATTACCAGTAGATTCCAAGGGGATGGGCCTATTGCCACACTGAATTAGCTGTGAAGTGAGTTCCTTGATTGGAAGCAATGCTTTGTGGGATGCCATGCCGATCGATGAGGCATTCTGTAAGTCCATGAATGGTGGTTTGGGCAGAAGTATTGCATGCAGGGAAAGCAAATCCATTTCTAGAATAGGTGTTTATTCCAGTCAGAATAAAACGATGCCCCATCCATGATGGGAGTGGTCCTATATAATCAACTTGCCACCAAATTGCCAGTTGATATCCCCGAGGAATGATTCCATACCTTGGACTTAACATTGGTCTGCTGCTGGCAAATAGGGCACTCACCAGTAGCTGTAGACAAGTCAGCCTTGGTGAGTGGATGTCCATGTTGCTGTGCCCATACACAACCTTCATCCCTGCCACCATATCCACTTTGTTCATGTGCCCATTGGGTGATAACAGGAGTGACAAGGAAGGAGGAAGGACAATCTCAATAGTGCATGTCATCTTATCCGCTTGATTATTAAAGTCCTCCTCTTCAGAGGTTACCCGTTGGTGAGCATTCACATGAGACACTACTACCTTTACATTTGAGACCCATTCAGAGAGATCTATCCTCACACCTCATCCCCATACCTCCTTGTCACCAATTGTCCGATCATGTTCCTTCCAAGTCCCTGACCATCCAGCCAAGCCATTAGCCACTCCATGAATCACTATAGAATCTCACATCTGGCCATTTCTCCTTGTAGGCAAACTGAATGGCCAGGTGCACTGTACCAGTTCTGCCTATTGGAAGGATTTTCCTTCACCACTTTTTTTTTAAGAAGATCCCAGAAAGGGGCTGTAATCCTGCTGCTTCCCACTTACAAGTGGCACCTGCATATCATGCAGCGCCATCTGTGAACCAAGCATGATTTTTCTGTTCTTCACTTAAATTATCATAAGGAACTCCCTAGGAGGCCATAGGTACAGACTGGGAGAGAAAAGGTAATGTGACTAGAGTGGGGACTGTGGGCATGCAGCTTACTTGTACCGTTAGGTCCTGCTCTGGCCCAATCTCATATGTACCACTTCCAGTTAACAATGTAGTGCTGCTGCGCATGTCTGACTTTATGACTCTGTAGGTCAGATAATACCCAGTTCATGATGGGTCGTTCAGGCCTCATGGTGACTTGGTGGCCCATGGTGAGGCGTTCAGTCTCCACTAAGGCCCAGTAACAGGCTAACAGCTGTTTTTCAAAGGGGAGTAGTTGTCTGGAAAGGATGGCAGGACTGTGCTCCAAAATCCCAATGGTCTATGCTGTGTCCATTGTGATTCACCAATAGGGGTCTGCCAAAGACTCCACACTGCATCTTTATCTACAACTAACACCTCTAACACCATCGGATCAGCTGGATCATATGGTCCCAGTGGCAAAGCAGCTTGCACAGCAGCCTGAACCTGTTGCAGAGCCTTTTCTTATTCCAGGCCCCACTCAAAATTGGAGGCCTTTCATGTCACTTGATAAATAGGTCGAAGTAGAACACCCAAATGAGGGATATGTTGCCTCCAAAATCCGAAGATGCCCACGAGGCACTGTGCCTCCTATTTCATTGTTGGGGTATCTGGATGCAATAGCTTATTCTTCACTTTAGTAGGAATATTTCTACATGCTCCATACCATTGGAACCCTAGGAATTTTACTGAGGTGGAGGGTGCTTGAATCTTTGTTGCATTAATTTCTTAACCTATTGTACACAGATGCTGTACTAATGAATCTAAAGTCTTTGATACATCCTCCTTAGTGGGTCCAATCAGCATAATGTCATCAATATAATGGACTAGTGTGACATTTTGTGGAATAGAAAGGCAATCGAGGTCCCTTCGGACTAAATTATGGCACAGGGTGGAAGAGTTGATAAACCCCTGGGGGAGAGTTGTGAAAGTGTACTGCCTATCCCGCTGTGCATCTGATCCAGCATTCTTCTGCCTGTATAGGTCACATAAATATTTAGTAGGTTTCCAATGTATTTCATTCCTACGGACACCGTGACAAAGTAGGCAATGTCATAATTCAACACAAGACAGGCTGCTTTGGTTACTACAAAAGCCTTGTTGTCTATTATAACCACGTCCACCCTGTCTCTGCTGATTCAGTGCTAACACTTGCCCTCTGTCACCACAGAGTACAATTATCTCCATCGTGGTCAAATGTCAGAGTTCACTTAAGGCAGTTCCCACAGTTAATCCTGGTGCACACAAGATAGCAATTATAGGAGTCTTCAAAGATGCTAGGGCCCACCTCACAAACTTGTTTCTTATGGTTGTGGTGAAGAATATGTCCTCAGGACACCCCTTTTTGGGGTCTCTGGGAATATCCTGATATTCAACCATACCAATTTCCCTCATCTTTGGATCCATTCTTCTACAGTGTACCAAGGTAGGTCAGGCACCTCAAGTTGGTCTAATCTAGGCCACCTGGCAGCCCATGCCTCAGTGAACCAGCCAAATAAGGAGTTGGTTCCTCTCTTAGCCTCTCTCGCTGAGACATAGAAAGAAGAGTCTGCACTTAGTGGTGCCATATCCAGAAACTCCAACTGATCTAATATTACATTACTTACACCAGTATCCCACACCCTCAGTAACCATTCCCAGAGATACTCCCCAGACTTCTGCTTGTATGTATTTGAAAGCTCAAGCAGTTTTTTTGTGAGAATACTGTGCTCCTTCTTGGGTAATCACCTTGACCTCACCCTTAAGAGCTTTCCTTGCCTTAATTTTAGTTACAGGTCTCGCAGAAACTATCAATGGTAAGGGTATTTCCTGGGTGTTCTCCGCACGATCTTGTAAGTCATCTCCCTCAGGCAATGGTAGAGATGAAAGTCCCACCTGGCATTTCACCTAGAGTAGTTTGGTTAATCTGCTCAGGTGTGGGTTGCTTTGTTGATAGTGAATTACTATCTTCAGCTGGAAGGGGTGGATCTATTGACTGGGCTGGTTCAATTGTTTCTAGCCCATATATTTCCATCCCACATTTCAAGGACCCAATTTTTTCCTATCAATACCCTCATTTTGGCTTCGGACATTGCTGTAGATCTGCCATCCAGCTCACGTTGTAATTCAGCAACTCGCATAATGAGACTTTGGACCTTGTTCTCAGCAGTGTAGCCTGTTTTATTACAGACAAGAAGGCTCTCCTTTGTAGCACAGGCTAAAGGCTGCAAGTCCGTGAGTTGGCACTTGAGGCATGCTTCTGAGGCCCTGAGGCAATTCCTCACCTTAATCACATATTCCATTGTAAGGAGGACCAGCCAGTCAGCCTGCCTATACTTGGTATCTTGACAAAACTGCTGGAAAATATCAAACATATGATCTCCTTGACCCTCTCTTTTAACCAGCACCCCATCTACCAGTGTTCCTACTTTACTTATTAGCTTTGGTATTTCACACCATGAACTAATTGGAGTGGCAAAATTACCCATGGCTTTAGGTATAGAACTAACATCACCAGTGCTCTTAAGACTAATCAGATAGGAGAACCAATCAAAAAAATCCGTATTTATGATTTTATTTCTCTAGAAGCACTCCCGGTACCACTTGTGTCAGATAGGGCTCTCTTAGAGGAGTAAAACCAGTACACTAGTAATTCTCTTTATATATTTATATAGATAGAAGGATATATATAAGGTAATAAATAAACAGTTAACTAGTCTGTAAGCAGTACAATGGCTTGGTGCAACTCACTTGCATGAGACAGTTAGTAGACTGGCAGTCCTTCGAGTCCTAAAGGCCACTGAGTAGTCCTCTGTAGAGCAATTCAGGCTATCTGGCTACCAGCAGCAAACAGCAAAGCAGGTCACCAACAGCCAGCCAGATGAAAGAGTCCAATAGACTCTAGCTCAAAAGATATATATTTCAGGAGCATGGCGGAGCAGGACTTGAAGGATACTCAACTCACAGATACACTGTCCATGAGTACTGTTGTTTGGAGGTCGAGGTACAGGAAGAACAAGGCAGCTGTCTGGACCAAAGATCTGAAAGCAAGAGACCAAGGGTGGAGCTTGCCAAGCCTTTTCTATGTCCACCCTTCAATTTATCAGTTGTGTTCATTGGCATGTCGTCACAACAGACCTACCTATCGTCTTTGGCCACGTTGGCACCACAAGCTTACCTATAACAAGAGGGTACCCTCAAAGAACCAATTCTCATTTGTTTTGTTGTATGAGGGAATAATACATTTGAAGTTCGTCTCATTAGATCAGACTGTTAAGCTTTTTATTTAGAGGTTCTGAAAAGATTGCATTACAGTGTGTGACAAAAAAATGAAGGCCAGATTTTTGATAGATGGGGCACTGGTTTTGTCACAATGACTGCACCTGCACATGCTGCCATCTCAGTGTGCTAGCATTTGGCACAACAAACAAACAAAAAAACCAACATTGCTTTCTTATCCCATGCACCTTACTCACCTAAACCCACTCAGTGTGCCTTCTTTTGGTTTCCCTGAATAGGACATAAAAGGACAGTGATTTAATGATCTGGAAAGGGTGGAGCAAAATGAAGATGCTGTCAGCCATCCAAAAAGATGAGTGTGAGGAATATTTCCAAGTATAGAATGGCAGATTTGATAAGTGCATAAATGTAATGTAGCATACTTTGAAGATAATAAAGTTATTTTATAAAAAAATATATATAACTTTTAAAAAACATTCCTTTTCTTGCTGGGTTGGGAGTGATCCCTTGTAGTTTATGCATTTTTGCTATGGTTAGTTGTAGTTGAGATACAAACTGATAATGGCATCATGTTTACAGAGTAGTAATGCTCCATAGGATTTTAAAGACTGCACATCATTACGAATAGACCACCAGACCTGTCTTGCAATGTATCTCTGGGTGCATTTGAACTCCTAGCTTTATAGGTATTTAAGTAAAATTACCATTTGTCACATTTAAGGATGACTAATTATGAGAAAAGAATTACATTTGTTGCTTGAAATACTTAGATGATTTATGTACAAAGAAATCAATATGACAAGAGAAGGAAGACACCAAGGTGAATAATAAACCAGGATGGTAGAAGTATGCTATGATATAGAGATGTGATCTGGCATCTTACTTTAATTCTGTGATTTCCTTTAGGTACCCTTTGACTTTGAATGGAACTAAAACCTTAATGAAGCATCTCAAGTGAACATTGTCAACATTCCAGTCAATAATACTTTCAACACTCCAAACTCACTGCCATCAGATCAATTCTGACACCTAGTAATAGTGTTTGTGAGGTAAGAAACATCCTCTTGCTATGGGGCCAAGAGAAAGTCACCCAGTTTTACTTCCAGAAGGAAAACACATGGCCTCACACATGTACACCCATTAAAGAAAGTATGCATCCACACTATTTGTCTGATACCTACTGTAGGTACAAGACTATCGAATTATACTATACATGAATTATATGGCAGAAAAATTGTTTTATTTTTAAGTAGAAGAAAATAAAACCTTGTATGTCACAAAAGAACATTTTCCATCTTGCTTGTTTTGCAAGTATCATCCAAAGTGGTCAATTGATGGAGCAGGACATTAAATTTGGAGAAGTTCAGGTTCAGGGAAGGTGAAAGAGGCCTTCAGGGAGATGAATTGGCTCAAAAGCCATATAAAGTGACTACATATAAGGTAGTTGAAAATATAATGACTTGAGTCAGATTCACCTTAGTCCCCAGTGACATTTGGATCTTTAACACTATTTTGGACTAGATTTACATGAAGTAATATGTCCTTTGATTTCCTGACTGTTGTTTCCATATGCATTGATTGTGGATCCAAGTAAACTGAAATCCTTGACAACGTTAATCATTTCTCCATTTGTCATTATATTGCATATAGATCTGGTGGTGGAGACATTTTTTAAATGTAATCCATGCTGAAGTTGTAACCTTAGATCTTCATCAGTTAATATGTTAAGTCTTCTTAACTTTCCATAGGCAAGATTGTATCATCTGCATCTCAAAGGCTGCTAATGAGTATTGCTCTAGTGCTGATGTCACCCTCTTCTTATGTTCACTTCTTGCATTATTTGCTTAGTACACTGATTAGATATATATGGTGGAAGGATGCAATCTTGACAAACACATTTCCTGACTTTAAAATCATATGACACCTGCTTATTCTGTTTGAACAACTGCTTCCTGGTACAACGTACTGGTTCCTCAGAACATAGAATTCCCATTCTTCAAAAAGTTGCTTGTTTTCTATTGTGAACCACACAGTTGGTTTCCATTGCACAGCCAATAGAGCACATGTAGTCTATGCTTTCCTCTAATATAAATCAGATGACAGCAATGATATTGCTGTCCTTCCATGTCCTCTGTTCAATCTTGATGGATTCCTGGCATAAACTAGCTTGAATTTCTGCCTCAAATATTGTTGAATTATCTTCATCAAAATTTACTTCTGGTATGATATTAAAAATAATGTTCAATAATTTCTACATCCTCTTAGACCACTTTTCTTTGGAATGGGAACAAACATGAGTCACTTCTAGTTAGTTGACCATGTAGCCCTATTCAAAATTTGTTGGCACAGATGAGTACTTCAGCATTGCACTCATTCGTGAATATATTTCCATTACTATCCCATCAATTCTTGGACCCTTTTTTTTTTTTTGTCTATCATATTATAAGTCCAAAATAGAGCTAAACCCAGTTTAATTCTTTGTCTTTTTCTCATTTATCCTCTCCATTTCATACCAAACTCTAACCATATTTGTAGCCTTTCTACTTTTCACATAAGCCAAGTCTCTCAAGGCTTCAGCACTACCTATATACTCTAGAGCAGTGGTTTTTCAACCTTCTTAATGTTGCGACTCTTTAATATAGTTCCTAGTGTTGTTCTGACCCCCCAACCATAAAATTATTTTGTTGCTACTTCATAACTGTCATTTTGCTATTGTTATGAATTGGGAAACCCCTGTGAGAGGGTAATTTGACACCCAAAGGGGCCGCGACCCACAGGTTGAGAGCTGCTGCTCTAGAGAGTTTTAGATATTTGACACCTGTACAACAAACTGTGTGTGTGACTATTTCTCAGTCTCTATCTGTTGTAAAGCATGTGAGCATTTAATATTTACAGTCATTATTATCTCCATTTTTACCCATATTTGTAAGCACTGTAAGAGAAATGTATTTGTTTCTATTACTTCCAGTATTTCCATTGTTCTATGGACACTGTGTATAAAAATAAACCCCAAACAGCAAACTAACTGTGACCAAGTAGATTCCAACTCCTAGCTAGAGTAGAATTGCCTTGTGGGTTTCCAAAACTGGGAATCTCTACAGTAGTAGAAAACCTCATCTTTCTATTACAGAACAGCTGGTGGATTCAATTAGCAGCCCAACTTATAAACCATTACCCTTCCCAGACTCCTTGAAATGTAGGAAAGTGCTATTAAAAGTTGGCATCTTAAAATGTGATCTCCTTTTGATCTATTTAAATTTGTTCTAGCTTTTAATATTTTCTACTTTTGAGAGGTGGTAATATCTGTGTTACTGTTATTGTTGCTAGTTTTGTTGTTTAATGATTTTATGTATTGAAACACAGGATATGTAAATCTGTAGAGACAGTAATTGGATTAATAGCAGGGGAAATAGACAATAAATTAGGAGCTAATAATTATGAAAACAAGATTGAGGAAAGTGTTCTCACACTGATTTTGGTGATGATTATGCAATTCTTTGATGTGATCAAACTATTGAATTGTATATGTGCATTATATGCAAAACATAAAGCTGTAGGAAAAGAGTTAAATGCATTGTGGGAGTTCGCATTTAAAATGACCCTATGCCTGTCCTTCTGATATGATATGATCTGCACAGTAAAAGGATACTGCATGATTTCTAATGCTAAAGCATTACAAAAGAGTGTGTCATCCACCTCACTCTTTTCTGAGTGGCTTGCTTTGGCCACAGTTAGTCACAACATTATGAGAATAATGGAGAGGCATTGGGAGGCATATGAAAAACATTGAGTCTTCCTGATGTCAATCAGCTCCATGTGAGCAACAACTCCTCTTGGAAGTTGGTGTTCCAGCCCCTGTCAAGGCACAATCTGCTACTCACCTGGCTGCCTTTTTTATCACATATTCATGAGAAAGACTGAACCAAAACAATCCCAGCAACTAATCTCCTAAATTCATGACACGCATAATCTGCATGAGATGTTAAATGTTTATTTCTTAATTTTGGTAAGAATATGTGCAGCAAAAAAACCTTCACTGACTTCACAGCTTCCATATATATAATCTAGTGAAAGTGATTATATACTTCTCATTGTGCATCATGTTTTGCTTTCCTTCTCAAAATTAATCCACCAACATTAATAGAAACTCACTCTCCCCTAAGCACAAACACCTCCATTCTACCCACATTACCACTAAGAATATTCAGTTTCTATATATCTTCTTATTTCATATAATAGACCATACAGTATTTGTCCTTTTGTGGGAAATTAGGTTTACTAAACATATACATATACATGTGTATATATACATATATAATTTTAGGTTTACCCAGGTTTGTTTGTTTTAAAATGCTAAATGTTGGGGCCGCTTTTATTATGTAGCAAGACATAACTAAAACATACATATTAATTACTAGACAATGTCTAAAAAAAAGCTTTATAATAGTGACTAACCAGCATTTGTTGTATAGAATAATGCATAGAGGGTGATTAATGAAAATTACACTAACCATATTTAACTATAACTTAGAACAAAATAAGATCTGAAGTCATTTTTAAAAATTTATTTTATACAGTATGTCTATAATGAAATTAGTATCACATACTTGGATGTAGATTTGGGCTTTCCTAGTAAACTCCACATCCCTTTATCCAGTTGAGTAAAGAACAGGAGGGCATTCACCTCTTTCTTGCTTTAATTAAAGATTTAACTTCTACCTTTAGGAGGTTTTGCTTCTCATATTTCTTTTCATTATTTCTCCAGGCTTTGTCCAAGTAGCAGATGTACTTTTTTTTTGGGGGGGGGGGCATCACTGCCCTCTGGTGGTGGGAGTAGGAGGCCCAGCCCCACTGCTGGAATTGAACCTCCGTCCCAGTGGGCCGCAGTCCCGCGCACAACCACTATGCCACCGCGGCTCAGTCCCAGATGTACTTTTTCCAACACTTTCATTTTGGTTAATAGAAATATTAACCTCGCTATTGTCATTAAACGGCACATGTTTTTGTCATAATAGAAACAAAGTGTGGAGGGGAGGGCAATTGATTGGGGCCAAGTTTATGAAGAGTTTCTCTGGTGTTAAGGAAAGTTGGGATGTTTTCTATTTAGACCTTAATATTTCTCAGATAGCACTGAAAGATTATTTTCAGTACAAGCTCTGATTCATCTGGAGCAATGAATACACCCTCATCCCCAAATTATCAAGTAACAGCTATTTTCAATATATTTTGCTTTGCAAACCCTCTGGGTAATGTTTCAAAACATTTACTTTTGGGTCACTCAAGGGCTCAGTTTTATTAACCACGAGGAGCAGCTTCCATTTTATTTAGATGCACTTCCTGAAAGAAAAAGAAAGAAAATCTTTTTAGAAATTTTTTCATGTTGGAAACTTTTACTTTATCCTGGTAACCACAGTGGATATTTAGCTGGCAATTTAAAATGGAGAGTGTAAGTTGCTTTATTTTAATGTTCTACAATTATGAATCTCATTTTTTGTGTAGTTCAAATAAGGCATCATTAAGATCAGCACCATTGTAATATACTCTCTGAGGAAGAAATGTTTAAGCTTCAGTAATTTTTTATCATGAATTCATATTTTAAAAGAAAGTATATTCAGGGGTAGCAAAACAGCAGCTGCAAAAATGTTATAACTATCTTTATTTCACTATTAGGAGGTAAAATAGAATTGGCTGCAATTGATTTTTTTTAACTCCTTTACTTCCATTCTCAATGATAATTATATGATCAAGTGATACACATTAGCAATGACAGGATTATCAAATTAAATAGCACCATTGGCACCATCCAACAAATAGAACAGGGAAAAGGGAATTGTGGTTATTTATAATTGAAGAGTTGTAGCAATATGAGGTTAGAATTTTGCATTGCAAATTAAACTCCCATTTCAAGGTTTGCAAAAATAACATTGTTGACATTTTGGGCCTAATAATTCTTTAGGGAGTGTGTGTGTGTGTGTGTGTGAGTGTGTGTGTGTGTGTGTGTGTTTGAGGGGGCGTTTCTTGTACATCATCTGCACTTTTGATGACACAGTGGTTAAGTGTTTAGCTATTAACTAAAAGGATGGTGCTTTGAATCCATCAGCCACACAATGGGAGAAAGGTTTAACAGTTTTCTTCTTTAAGATTACAGTCTTGGATACACTGTAGGACAGCTAATATGTCATATTGGGTCCCTGTGAGTTGTAATTGATTCACTGGCATTAGATTTTTAATTAATGGGTAAGGTCTGATGCACTGTTGATCTTCATGGCTTCAACAAAGTAGATACCAGTCACATTTCTTAATTTTGACATTTAAAAATGTCTTCAAAGCATTTTCAATTATCTAGCTGGTAGTGGGCATGGAACAAAACTGCCACCATTTAAATGAAAACAGTAGACTCAGAGAAGCATACTGTGTTAGTATGGGTAGACTAGAGGAACAAATTTCATAGACACACATATAGATATAAGGAAAAGGTTTATATACAAGAGGAACAGGACATTGAGCCCAGTCCAGTTCAAAGTCATAAGTCCGATACTAACCCATATGTCTGAAATCAGTCTATAAAGTCTCCTTCCAACCATGAAGTTACTGGTCAGTGGGTGCAGAATCCCGGTACTGGCAGGGTTCTCCACATGGCTTCTCGTTTCCAGAGTTCAGAATCCATCAATAGCAGAATCAACTTTTCACTGGCAAAGGTCTCCACATGGCTGCACCAGCTTCAGAGGTCTGGCTACATCACGGCAAAGTCAAGTGGTCTCTCCGCTGGCTCCTCCAGCTTCTTGGATACTGCCATCTTGTCTTGTCCATGATTCATCATCTCTGAGACTAACTCTCAACAACTGGGGAGATAGATTCTCATCTCCATGAGGGAAATATCATGAGATTTCCCAGAAGTCTAAGGAGAAAGTCTTGCTCACACAGAGGCCTAATTGATTACTTATTGGTTATCTCCAGATTATCAGGCTAGACTCCACCCCTACATTTCAAAATTAACATAAACACATGACTGCCACACATACTATCTCTGCTACCTTTTCTCTACCACTTAACATGGAAGCTGTGCCGAGGAGCCCCTGTAGCAAAGTGGGCTAAGTATCAGACTGCTAACCATAAAGTCAATGGTTCAAATCTAACATCAATGAAAGGTAGAAGGGTAAAGATGTACAGGGTCAAAACCTGATGGGAACATTCTGTTCTGTACTGTAGGATTGAAACAAACTCATTGGCAGTGAGTGTAATTTTGGAAGTTATCCTACTAATATTTCAAACACCAGGAGAATCATCCATGGTGGACAGGTTTCAATAGAGGTTCCAGATTAAGATAGGCTAAGAAAAAAGTTCTGGCAATTTATTTTATAAAATTAGTGACATTCTTTTAGATCACAGTAGAGTCTTATTTGGTATAATTCTGGAAAATGAGTTTCCTAGATTGGAAGCCACTGCTCAGTAGTTATAATGTTATATCCCATTTTCCAAGTCTATCAGGACCACATCAAACCGGTTGAATCAGAAGTTTTATTGGAGCAGAAGACCCAGAGTCAGCTATCCCTTAATATCTCTCAGTCCAAGTGTTATTCAAACTCTGGTTTAAAAAGTAACAAACCATGGGTGGGTGGGTGACTTTTCAAATCTAATCACAACTGCCCATACTGGCTAGAGGGATGAACTAGGGAACTTCCCACTGGTATTTGTTTTGGGCCCATGCAGCAACCTGTCAAAATTTTGAATCCACTGGCTTTGACTGGGAAAACAATGCAGAAGTAGCAAGCTTAAGCAATGGAAAAATACAGAAGCCAGAGTCAGCTGGTTAGCAAATGAACCTTAGGGTACTTCAGTAACAATGGATTCAAACATACCAATAGTGATAAAAGTGATGTGGGACTGGATATTGTTTAATTTTGTTTTGCATATAGTCAGGAATAGTTGGATACAACATAATAGTAGCTAACAATGAACACTATCCTTATAAAAATTATCCACAAAGAGTAACATTGAACTAGGTAGAGGTGGAGACACATACAACTGGAATGAGCTGTACAAGATGTGTAGTCTATGTTCTTTCTTCTTTGAATGGAATTCTAAAACTCCAAGAGTAGCGTTGCTTTACTTAAAACCACACTTTTGGTTTATGTCAGGATTAACAATTATTATTTTGCTACGTGCATACTGTTCTTTCTTCCTGTCTGAACATAACTCAGAGTCAGCAAACCTTGACTTTAAATCTGAATTTTCCAAAAATTGTGTGATTTGTATTGTCTGTGATTTTTATTAACCTGTGAGAATGACGATGGCACTGCAAAGATATAATGCCAAGTCCATTCTAGGCAGTTGTCTAATGGAGGAATCTCAATATTACCTCAATATTTTTCGCGTTATATGGCTCATTTAACAAAGAGCATAAACATCATAACTTTATCATGTAGCATATTCAGTATGGAAGCCTGGTATCACGGTGATCAAGAAATCAGCTGTTAACAATGTGGTTGATGATGTGAACCCACCAGCTACTTCCAGGGAGGGGGATGTTGTGGTCACTTTTATAACACAGAGTTCAAGGCCCTACAGGGCAATTCTGCTCTGTTCTTTAGACTAGGAGTTGAAATTGACTTGAAAGCAAAGAGATAATATATGTATACATATACATATATACATATATATATTCCAGTTATTTTTGGATGATTTTAAATCCTGCCTCTATCACATAAGGTTTTTAGAAAATTGTTATTGATATGTCTTACTCATTACTATATATCCCTTCCCTTTTCACAAAGTTCTGTTGTTCAATCCCACTGAGTGGGGCAATACAATCATCAATATTGTCAACTCCCCTCTTGCCCCTTCTCCTCCATTCCTCACTTCCGATACCCTCAGTGAACCCTTACTCCTGTCACTGTTTCTGAGGAGTCATCTATCTTGACTGCCATGCACCTAAGGATCTTAAATATACAAATGAACATAAGCAAGTCTAACATGACCAATGAGTTATATCACTTATGGACCATAACAGTAAGGGGAGCAAATCTTAAGGAATTAGAAGGTAATTATGTTGCTCATCACTGTGTCCTAGATTTAACCTCTGTTCTGTGAGGCCCTTCTAAGAGGAACTGTACAATTAATTGTCTTGCTGGTGGACTTTGCATCTCCACATAATCTGTCTCTTTCATATCAATTTGTATGTGTATTTTTTTGAACTTTTGATACCTCTTCCTGTTGACACCTCATGATCACACAGTCTGGTGTGCTTCTTCCATGTGGGCTTTGTTCCTTCCCTGGTAGATTGCCAATTGTTTAGCTCAAATCCTTTAACAGTTAGGTGCTATAACTTTTGATAGCCGGCACCATCAGCTTTTTTCACCACATTTGTTTAGACATTGTGTCAGGAAGATGGGTATTATATAGTGCTACATTATTAGAACAAATTGTTTTGTACAGAGGTAAGATTTAAATAAGATTTAAATAAGTCCATCTGTTTCCTTGCTTCATTTATATATATGTACATAGACAAACAAATACACATACTAATATATATTTAAACACACACATATATATATATGTATATTGGGTTTTTTGTTTTTGTTTTTTTTCTCCTACCCCACTAATATGCTTGCCTTTCAACTCTCAGTAATCCCTCTCAGATACAATTCAATTGATCAAACCCAATAAAAAAGGCAATACCCTCCTTGCAGTCCATTTTAGAACTCCTACTGTCCCCTTGTCCCTGTCATTATTGGCTCCCCACTCTCCTCCCCACAACTGCCATCCTGTGTTCCCTGTCTCCATAAGACTATCTGTCCAAAAAAAAAAAAAGACTATTCATCCTACATTTCTTGTATAGATCAACACCAAAAAAAGCAAAACAAAAGCAAAATAATAATCTAAATTTTCTCAAAGGGCAAAAGTTGATCATATCACTGGGCCTTATTAGGAAGAGTTTAATGGCCATTGAAAAGAGCATTGGTGATACTAGAACCAGGAACATGGTGCTGGGTAACGTTTTCCCTTCATAGCAATGTACTTTTAAAGTTCTGCTAAAGTAGCAATGGCTGTCCTATGATGATATTTTTAGCTCTAATCTTAGCTTTTCAGACTTTTTTTTGTTCCTCAAAGCAAAGAACATTGAAAAAGGAACTCTTGGAAGATGCCACAACTGTCATTTTGATGTGGTATAAGTCGAAGTGCACATAACGCTTCAGGGAAGAATTAAAGAGTTATAAATACCACCTCCAGGGGCTGAACCCCAGTGGTCTAGTAGTTGTGTGCAGTTGGTGGTTCAGATCCAGCAGCAGCTCTCCAGGAGCAAGGCTGGACTTTCTACTCCCACCAGGCCAGTGATGTCCAAAAAGAAAGAAAGAAAATAAAAAGAAACACCACCTTTGGAAATATATAAACCTAAAAATTGAATATGTTGAGAACTAATATTCTCACATTTAATATTTTTGTTTAATAATGAGTTCTGTTATTTTGGAGCATTGCTCTTTGACTCACCATAATATTTCAGGTTGTGAGATCAGACCTATCCCTGATTTGAACCTTCACTATGTCATTTTGCTTTTATTTTAACATACTACAGATTCTTACTTATTGATAAGATCGCAACCCTTTTTGTGTGATAGTTTCTTGGACATTTCTCAAAGTTTGTCTCAATCCTAGTCACATGTTAACCCTCCATACTAACTCATTCACTTTAAATGTTTACTTAGTCTTTTGGTTTTGTGTTTTGCAAAGGATGAAAAATATGGTTTAATCAAACTCACTGCCATCAAGTCAATTCTGACTCATGGGAACTCTATAAGGCAAGGTTGAACTGCCTCTGAGACTGTAATACTTTAAGGGGATCTTTTTTCTGAGGAGTGCCTAGTGGTTACAAACTACAGCCTGACTAGTAAGCACCACACTTCCAGGATTCTCCTAAAGAAACTCAGGTTTCTGTATGCACATTTAGCTCATTTGGAAATCACTGATTTCAATAACGGGATCAACATATTAAGAACACGTTCTTAATCAACAAGATTTAATGAAGATTCAGATTAGTTCAAAGAGGGAAAAGTCTGATCTAAAATGAAATTAAAAGTTCTACGTTGGTATTGAGACAAAGGTATATATATGAGACAAAATCAAGAAGAGAATACATGACATGTTGCGTGGAGTGGCAGTATCAGGGAAGGTGCTGCGTAGCAGCTCAAAAAAGGGCTTTACAATGATTGTTCGGAAGTAGGTCTTTGGGTTAATTGGAATGGTTAATGTAAATATGTGATTAAGGGAAATACTATAGGGGATCATAAAATACCATGATCTGAAAATATTTTCGCAGAGCACCCAGGGGAATTTCTTACAAAGATCTTGTGTGAAGACCCTCCCTTTAGCTGTGTTTTCTGTTTAACCCCTGAGAAAAACATGTTCCCTGTTATATACTTAAATCTGTCTGCAGATTTGATGGTTTGCATAGAAATAATCAATAGTTAAATTAATGTTGGGACTAAGACCTGAACTAATTATTCTGACATGGGTTAAGTGCTTCCAAGTTGGAACACTCACAGTTCTTCAGAATTACAATAGTTTAAAATAGTAAAAGTTACAGGAAAATTCATGTTAATTTAATGCAAAAATGAGATGAGTTAGCACAGGCCTGTGTTTGAATGTGAAAAATACTCAATTCTGTCTGTTCTTATTGTGCTTCATTCCTGGATTGATTTTTTTCCCCTGGATTGATTTTTATATACAGACTCTTCCCCTCTCCATGATGAAACTCAGCCAATATGTTGTCCTAAGAAATTCAATGACTTTATCCATCCTGGGTCTCAGAACTATTAATAAAATATAATAAGGGGTTCCAACCTGTATTGTACTTGGAAGAGAGATGGAAGCTTCATGCTTTCCTTGTGAACATTTCAAAATAAAAAATAAGAGATGAGAGGCACAAAGTTGATAATTTAGAAACATTTCAAAAGTTGTCTGACATTCTAGCTCTATGTTTGATAATAATGATAAATATCAAATTATCTCAATTTTATATATTCTCTTGGTACTGCATATACACAAGCATCAAGACTGCCTTGATATTGGACTTTATTGGTCACCTGAGAGTACTTGGTTTTTGATTTTGGAATAAAAACAAAAGAGAACCAATGTTTTCAATCTGTTTTCTTAATAAGTCATAAACATCCTTGACACTTTCCTATAAGATGTTAAGATACCATACTGTGTTTATATGTGGAAGAAAAAATAATGCATTATTTAATATTGTTTTAATTAAAAGAAAAATATATACTCACTGTGATATTAGAATGAACAACAATTGGCTCCTGCTTTTCACTGAACAAAATACCATGCTTCTCTGCATAATAAATAGCCAATCCTCATTGTTTGTCATCTGGTTACTCATTGTCCTGATAATTCCTCAGGCAGAAATAAATTAATCCATGCCTCTCTTTAACAGAAACAGAATGAAATAGAGTAAGTACTATATTTAAGTTCAAAAGAATTTAATTTAACTCACCTACTGCCTATATGACCTTGGGTAAGATGTACTATTTGGTTTTATTTTAAGTCTATAAAATAAAAACAATCTGCCCTGCTTGCCCCTCAGAGAGTCAGGTAATGAACAGATTAGATGACATGTTTGGTCTACTTTGTTAAATGTAAGTCATGTAACAAAGCTAAAATATTATTGAAAGCGTGAGCACATGCAAACCCTACAGCAGGGTTCAAACATGTCTGAGCATGTCTATTGATAGGTAGGTCTACCTCCAAGGAGGCTATTTGGATGAGAGAACTGCTATAAAAAATTGTAATATGACATGGTTGGATCAGGCATGATCCAGTTTTTTAAAAAGCATTAGTCATTTGAGAAAATGAATGACCACAAGACCAGTGCTGATCGCTATCATTCTGCCAAACCTCTTAGATTTCATAAAGGCATCCGATGGAAGAGTTGATGGGAGCTTTATGAAAAACCCACTAGAACCTATACAATATTAGAATAGAAGCAACAGCTGTGGGAGACCATGCTTCCAGAGTGAATTCCATAAGTGGACAGAGTCATTCTTCTCACAGTCCACAATAGAACATCATTCATCTTTGATTCCACTCCATTGCTGAAATGGCAGTATTTGGCACTGCAGACATTTCAAGGCAATCACTAGAAATGTTTTGAGCATCTCTGTCAGGCCTAGATACCCAAGCAAATTGTCAGAGAAACTGCAGTTCCCTTTTAATAAAGTTACCCATTGCCCAGTGAGTTGTGCATACATATGACAACCTTGGCATCCAAGTTTGAGAGTTAATTATGGCAATGTCTGATATATGAATCTCTTCCTTCAAACTTCCTGTGGTCTATTATGTAGGGTAAAAAAATCTAAGTTTGGACAATAAAGTTGCATTTATATAAATTAAAATAGAGATAGATAGTCATAAACAAACAAACAAACAAAAAGTTACATTATCATCAAGAGCCCAGAGAACCAGGTAAGAACTGGTCTTACCTGGGTATACTCAGATATTGCTCTTAATCAACCTTGCTTATCCAGTTATTTCTTTGATTCTCAAGATAATGCTGGTAACCTTTTTAAAAGGCACCCTGGTATTGCAGTGGTTAAAGCCCTCAGTTCCAAAGCAGAAAGATGGCAGTTCAAACCCATCAGCCACTCTTATAAAGATTACGGTTTATGAACAAAACAGCTCTACTGTGCTCTATCTGGTTTCCATGAGTCCTAATCAATTTGATAGCACACAAAAACAGTAACATTCTTTCAATGGGATCTATTAGATTATTTCTTCCCTTTCAACAAGGAACACCATAGAAAGCTTTGGACAGGACTGAGAAGGAGAATGAGTTGTGCATTCTAGGAGCAGAGACCTATTGGGAAAAGAAAATCAAAGAAATATTTTCTTCACCTACATGACTTCATATTATAAATATTGATTTAATTAATGCATAATTTTATCCATTTAAAACAATAATAAATATATAATGAATGAGTTAAGTAAAAAGAGTGGAGAGTAAATAATTATTAAACTGTATGGTTTACACATTTTCATCAAAGCTTTGCCCATTGGATGAGGCCACAAATCCTCGTGATCATTTGGTGCTTTACATATTGATGTGAAAAATCAGATCTTTTTTCCCACACAAATGTCATGGAACATCTTTGAAATGCAAAGCAACAAAACATTGCAATATATAAGGGTTCTGTTCAACTGAGTCAATATAAATCAACACTATGATAAGGCTTCCAGCAAAGCCATATCCATAATTATAGATGGCATACCATTTTGAAGACAGGAATAAAGAACTCCTGTAGTCTCTACTGCTAGCACAGTATGTGGAGTGCTATATGCAAGTTGGTATTCCACAAATGAAATGAAAACAAAGAAAGAAAACTGCTGGAAAGGGTTTTGAAATGATGTGCTATGAAAAACAACAACATGTGCTAAGTTATTTAACCAAGAGAATAAGATATTCAAGTGACATATGATGGAAGATAATCAGGCATTTTAAGACAGTAATGATGAGGAAATTAGCCCTGATCATACAATGGTCTGAGCACTCAGCACTCAGCTGAGAATTAAACATGGTTTGAACCCACCAGCAGCTTCTCAGAAGAAAGATATGATGGCCTTCTTCCATAAAGCTTCCACAAAGTTCCATTGCCTCCTACATAGTGGCAGTATACCACAATCAGCTCAAAGGCAATGAGTTTGGCTTTTTGATGCAGAGGAAGATAAGAGCTCTATTTTTTTTTTATTTCACACAAAGTAATAAGTAGTGTTTTAAATCACACACATATTCATGTCTTCCCATTATTGTGTGGATTATTATCCTATTTGATAGCTCAGTGCAAGACCATGAATACTTTAGCTTCCTGATTGCATCCCTGAAAAGTGACTGCCAGTCAGTCTACAGTCTACATCTTCTGGCCTTGTTTATAATTAGATTTAAACTAAAGCTTGTGTGCAGAGAGTGAAGCATTCACTAAGGGAAAGGCCTGGGCGCCACTTACAGGCATAGTATATTTTAAATGTACATACATATCTGATATGCACTTATGTATACACTCACACACAACTCTATGAACAGGCTCTTATATTCTTTGCTGCTTTCTGTTACCTGGGAGGAAAGACTCTGCAGCAATCTTGGAAACCGTTGCTCATGAACATAAACCTAGATCAGCCTGGGCAAAACCCACATAGGGGAAGAGTGGACCTTCATCTTGTAAAATTACCCTGCAGTGTTATGTAGTGAAAACTAAACTTTTATTGAATTTGAATATTATTCATGCTGAAGTCTGTTATTAATTTAAAGTTCATTAAAAAAAATAGTCACCTCCAGCTCAGGGCTAACTTCTGTGTGCTTGAGTGTAACTGTGCTTCATGGGGTCAATGGATGATTCTGTGGAATTATAATTCTAGGTATTTTCTTCTGAGTCCTGTGGGTTGACTCAGACTTTTAGCCTAGGCATGAATTACTTGAACCACTCAGCAACTTTGTTAGTCTTTTCATCTCATTCAGGGGTTTAGCAAATTGTAGCTCTTGAGTCATATGGAGCTCTTTTGGTAAGTACATGTGACTCTGAAGTAATATTTAAAAATTTGAAGGATATTTTTTAGATAATGGTGATTTCATTTGATTGTAAAAATATATTAATTGCATTCAATCACTTTTTAAATGGTGAGATTCAAGGTTGCCTCTTTCATCTCAAAAGTTTGCTGAACCTTGGTCTAGCTTAATACACACAACATACTCAGAAAGGGAAAATAGTAATTGAAATGTGCAGAGACCAAAAGGTAGTAAACTACTAAGTGATACAACTAAACCTGTGCATAAATAATCTCTGTTTGATTTTAAGTAATTTTCTTTTGTACCACATTGGCAACCAAGAGAGGAGGTCTTGTGGTACAGCAGTTTATATGTTAGGGTGCTTACTTCAAAGTCATAGTTCAAGACATCCAGATATTTCAACACAGAAAGATGAAGCTGTCTGCTCTCATAGCTAAAAGTTGCTATGAGCTATAATTGACTCAAAGGCAGTGATCTGAGTCTTTCAATAGAACTAAAGTCATGGATACAAAAGAAAGAAGCAGAGATTAAAATTCAGTAGAGAATGCTTTGACAGGTCTATCCCAGCATTTCTCCCAAAGACAATATGCACACCATCTCAGGAGATATTCAAACTGAACATGAAAACAATAATGGAACACTGGATGAGTGTTAGACCTACAAAATTTCCTCTTTCTCACAGGCTGAGAGCCCAGTATTCAGTGCACAGTTGATTCACTCAATTGATATTTATTGCACAAACACAGTGTTTGGAGAAGCAATTTGGGAGCCCTGTGTTCTCCTTAACAAGGTATAATAGGAATAGTAGGAAATGAGCCAGAAAACAAAACAAAACAAAAAATCTTTAGTGCATTCCAACAAATTTATCATTTAGAACAAGTGTAAGATGAAAACCTGCAGAGAATTTGATTACAAACATATATCATTTGAATTCTCCAGTTATTTGCTGATTTTGAAACAGCTTATAAAACATGAATACCTGTGCTTCTGACTATGGGCTATGGAAAGCTGCCCATGGCCAGAAACTCATAAGCAGATAGCTAAAATGGCAGCACAGATTTCTTTTGTTGGCATAGATAAAATTCATAAAAAATTGAGAGCTATGAGTGGAGGATGATAGCCTCAAATTTAAGTGGCTTGACTATTAAAATGTCAATAACTCCATAAAGTATACAGATTGAGTTTGAATAGATACATATAGTAAATTTATTTGTGGACCTAAGGTCTCCTACTTGTGAACCTCAATATGGGGACCATTTGGCAGGTTTTCTTGGTCGCTCAAGGGGAGAAAAAAATCAAGCAAGGAAAAATAAAGGATACTGAGGTATGTATGAAGTAGATTTGGTTCAAAACCAGAGTGAATATCCTCCCTTCTGTGTTTAACGGTTATAACTATTTGTTATTTCTCACCCAATAAAACAAAAACCAAAGCAAGTCTACTACCTTTGAATCAATTCTGGCTCATAGTAGCCTTACTTCTTAGATTTTCTGAGACTATAAGTCATTATGGGAACAGGTAGCCACATTTTTCTCCAATGTAACTACTAGTGATTTTGAACCTCTGATTTTGTGGTTAATATCTTACTGTCTACCTAACAGTGACACAAGAGTTCCTTTGCATCTAATAAATATATAATCAAATAGTAAATCATTAAGATATTTATGTTTGTTCATAGTCCATAAAATATGTAGTACTGTATTCCTTCAATGAATATTTTAAAAGCATTACTCAGTATTGTTCTAATGACTACTGCTATTGTAGCTATTGTTTTTTGTGCCATTGAGTTGGTTCCAACCCATGGGGTCCCTATGCACAACAGAATAAAACATTGAATGACCCTATGCCATCCTTGCAATTGTTTTTATGTTTAAGTCCATTATTACAGACACAGTTTCTATTCATCTCGTTGAGGGATTTTTTTCCTCAGGCCCTCCACTTTACCAAGCATCGACTTATTCTCCAGGGACTGGTCTCCCCTGAAAACATGCCCATTTCCAAAGTATGTAAAGGGAAGTCTTGCCATCTTTGCCTTTGAGGCATCTTGCATCTTTGCACTTAGGCCATACTTGTTGCAAGACAGACTTTTTTTTTCTTTTTAGCAGTCCATGGTACTTTCAATATATCCGGAGATGGGTGGTGGATTTTTAGAAAGACATCCCAGAATGACTTACTAAGAATGAAAATTCCATGAGAGAATATTATGGAAGTGAAGGATGGAATGATAGATGAGGAACTCAGGCAAAGTAGATAGATTAAATGCCAAGGTCCCAAGTTGTGCCTTTTAGCAGAAACAGAAGGAAGTTGGAGCAAAGGAATAGGGAAGGCCATCAAAAAGATAGAACACCAGTAGTGTTCTGTTTTTGGAGTAACACATTTGTGTGATTGAAAGTTCTAAGGCAGAGAAGTGTCACATTTTTAATGTTTATTGTTTAGACATTCTGTTGAAATATATTTGACAAAGGTAGAATTAGGGATTTGAGTTGGATTATTGCAATTATCGAGGCATAGTATCTTGAACCAGAATGGTAAGTGTAGGAGCTGAGAATGGAGTGAATTCAGTACTTAAAATCAGTACTGAGAAGAATGGATCATTCTCTGACTACATAATGTAGATAAAAGAGAAAAGAAAGTGATTCATTTTGAGACCCTAAATTAGATAGGAGACATAATTGAGAAAGGAAAGACTTCAGGGCAAAATTATGGTAAAGATATTTTCAAGTTTAACTCACTTTTTAGCCATTGAGTGGGAAGGAAAAGAAAATAGTTGGATGCACAAAGTCAATTTCAAGGTTGTGATGAAGATAGAAATTTAGGAGATAAACCTAGAGAGATAGGCATCTAAATTCACAATGGCAGAGAGAACCATCTAAAGGTGGTTATAGAAAACAGAAAATGTATTGTGCTGAATCTGCATTTATATAGCATAGGGAATTTGGGGAATGAAGAGAAATCATCCAAAGAGATGTTAAAGGGACTGACTGTGGCAAATACTGTGGAGAGATTGATAACAAGAAAGCGTAAAAGTGCCTTTGATAGTAATAGCACCACCATTGGTGATATGCAGAAGGTCAGTTCAAGTGGAGTAATGGTGTTAAAATGTTGGCTAAGATCCACTCAAGTACTTCTTTAATGCAAGAACATTTTGTTCTAGTAAAATGGCATTTCATGATGCTCACCTTCCCTACACAATTGTTGAAGACAAATGGGTACCTAAGTAAATATGGTGAAGAAAACTGATAGTACTTGGCTCTCAAAAGATATTGTGTCTGGGGTCTTAAAGGCTTGAAGGTAAACAAGTCACTATATAGCTCTGAAGCAACAAAACCCTCATAGAAGAAGCACACCATTCTGTGTGATCACTAGTTGTTGAGGGGATCAGATATCAGGCATCACGAACAAAAAAAATCATATCTTTGTGAATGAGGGAAAGTGCAGATTGTGAACCCAAAGCCCACTTCTAGACAACTGTACATTGCCTTACAGAAGGGTTGTGGAGAAGAGTTGAATCAGTTCAATGTAGTATAGCAACAATGAAACATACAATTTTCCTCCAATTCTTAAATGCTTCCTCCCAACCACTAACATGATTCCAATTCCACCTTACAAATTTGACTAGACCAGGGGATGTATACTGGTATAGATAGGAACTGGAAACACAGAGAATCCTTCAGGACTGGTGTTGAGGTGGCAATGCAGGGAGGGTGGAGGGAAGATGGAGTAGGAAGGGGAACTTATTATAAGTATCCACATATAACCCCCCTCTCTGGGGGAAGAACAAAAACAAAAGTGGATGAAGTGATATGTTGGATCGTGTAAAACATGGCAAAATAATAATTTATAAGTTATCAAGGGTCCATAGGAGCAGGGGTAAGGGGTGTGTGGAGTGAGGAGCTTGTTCCAAGGGTTCAAGTAGAAAGCAAAGGTTTTGAAAATGATGGTGACAACAAATGTACAAATGTGTTTGACACAATGGATGGATGGATGAATTATGATAAGAGTTGTACAAAACCCCAATAAAATGATGGGGGGAAAAAGAAGATAATAATAGTTTAGGATGAAAGAAGATGACTTCTACTTAAGACACCTGCCTGGAGCTCCTGCAGCCAGACCACAAAATTGGGAGATAAGGCAAAGGAGTCTGCAAGTTGAAGTCCTGAAATTAGAACTAGGGTACTAAGGTCTGTCCTGACCCCAGTTCTTTTGTGATTTGCACTATTAAAGTGAACCAAGAACATGCTAAATTGCTGTAGATTTAGTGTGCTGGGCTGTCAGCTTCAGCTGAAGAGCAACCTATGCCCTAGTTTCACAAGAAGTAGCGATTTCTCCAGGCTGGCACTCTTAAGGGGACATAATCCCAGACAGGAGAAACTCTGAAACCTAGTCACAGGATGCCACACCAGAACTATTCATGTTATCAGCTGCCTTGAGCTCATAACCTGATGAGTGGATGGACAGGTAGCCATAGATTCGGAGTAGAAGAAAAAACAGGAAATTACCTGATGCAGGTCTAGCAGTGTGGCAGTAAATAAACGGATAGTCCTAGTCCAGGGGGTGACCCTGCACTAAAAGAACTTAACAACCTCTCCTCTTGGGGCAGGAATTAAACCCTCTGGATCGACATCCAGGCATTAGGGATCAGCAATCTCTTAATTCTTTATTTGTTCCTTCACTCTTTCTTCTCTCTTTACCATCACATGGTCAGTCTTAGTGAGCACAGTTGTGTTTTTCCTTCTTTCTCTTTCTTTTTTGTTCTTTCTCTCTTCTCTCTCTGTTTTTTCTCATCTCTCTACTTTTCTGTTTCTCTTCTCTCCCTCTCTTTCCTTCCACATGCCACTGCTGGTTGCAGCCCCTTACCCTTTGCCTAGGGCAACTCCACACATCAAGTGGGGAGAGCGACAGCCTGCCACCTGTGAGAGTGCTGCACACAGCATGAGACCATGCTACACATGGCAGGCTATGGGGCTCAGCTACCTCTTTACCTATTTTTTTCTCCTCTTTGTTTTTTCTCACTTTCTTTTGTTTCACTTTTTCTGTTTCTCCTCTTCTTCTATTTCTTCTCTCTTTCCTGCCACAAATCTCAGCAGATTCAGTTTTCCTATTTTATTGTTTTATTTTTTTTTCTATTTTTATTCATTTTGTAATTGCATTTTTGTGGAGATTGGGGTTGGTTTGTTTGGTTTTTTGCTCCTGCCTTTGCTTTCTCCTTTCTCTTTTCTTCTCTTCTCCTTCTCTTTCATTCACAAGCAACTATTGGCCACCAAGATACTCCTCTATACCTAGGGCAACTCTAAAGGCACATTTGGGGGAGCTCCCACTCACACTTGTTGACTTTACACACATCTGAGGAAATTACACTGGTCCTCCTACATACTCCGGGTGGCTGGGTCTTCTTCTCTTCAAATGGCTTAGGGAAATCCAGCCTAATCCCAGAGGTCCCACAAGTGACTGAGGGAACTCCTGCCCACCTCTAGTCATGTTCCAGGCTCCCATGGGAACATACGCTCAATCTCCATGGTAATTTTGCCTGCCAACTTCAGTCCTCTACACCGAGGAGGGGATACTCACACACCCTCTGTGACACTCCAGTTGCAGAGGGAAACACCGTACACCACCTGAGGTGCTCCAAGCACCATGATACAAACCACTAAGACTTACTTAGACATTAACCAGTGAAATGATACCATTGTGGGTCCACAATCACCTGGCCAGCATTGCATGAGAGGACTATCCAATTCACATTCCAAATAAATGAATACTGATCAACAATGGTAAAAGTGAAGCCACAGGAAGATCCAGCAGTAGCCAGATTCCTCCAGTGCAGCTATATGTCAGTAGTTCATAGACGCACTCATATGAGGCTCCCAAGAGAGAGCCTGTTGCTCCACAAATCTGGAAGATGTCTCCAGACACCTCTAAAAGAGCATGGAAGCAGCAACCAGCCCCAACATCCCAAACAAGAAATCAGGAGAAACAGAAGACAATGCCAGGAAGTCATGAATTTAACAATGTTCATAGAAAAAGCAGATATCGACCTGCCATGGAAAGAAATGTTCAAAGGCTGTTTGAAGTAATACGTGATATGAGGGATGCAATAGAGAAAAAGGATGAAATGATAGAGGAGATAAAAGCAACAAACCAAAAGGAAATACAAGACTTAAGGGATGAAATAACAAAATCCAGTGGCAAATTGACAGACGTTGCCAAGACTTGAAAAGGCAGAGAATCACATTAGTGATCTAGAGAATAAACAAACAGACCACAAAAAAAAAAAAAAAGCAAAGAAGTCAAATAAGACAATCAGAGAAGCTAAAGAAAACCTGAGAGTCATGTCTGATGTAATGAAAAGAAGCAATATTAGAATCATTGAGCTACTGTAATAAGACACAACAAAGAAGTCAACAGTGAAAATCATGAGGAAGTTCTTAGAGGAAAATTCCCCCAGCTTAATAAATGAATATCAGGCAACCTTCACAAGGAAGAAAGAACACCAGCCAGACTGAATCCCAAGAATAAGTCTCCAAGATACATTACAGTTATTATCCAACTATGAGGAAAAGGAAAGATCATAAGAGCAGCTATGGAAAAACAAAAATGTACCCCAATAAGAATATGTTCAAATCTGTCAGTGGGCATAAATAAAAGGAGGGAATGAAGTAACATATTCCCAAAGTTGAAGGAAACTAACACAAATCCAAGAATACTATACCCAGCCAAATTATATATTAAGATGAATGAAGAAGTAGGAGTCTTTGCAAACAAGGAAAAACTCATAAAAAGAAACTCAACTCTACATAAAATCCTTATCAATCCAGTATGGGTAGTAGATCAACACTCATCGAGTGCAATTAAGTGATCATCACAAAGAACGACTCCACCCATAGGGTGGCAAACAGAAAGCAACTTCTCAGATAGCAATAGCTCAATAGAGGAAAGAAGGCAAAAATGAGCAACACATCACACAACATAAATACATAAGATATGTAGGTAGGAAAACACCCAACACAAAATTTATAATATGACATAACAGAGTCCACATATGGATGTGATAACAGTGAAAATTAATGACTTGAACTCAGGCATTAAAAGGTAGAAGCTAATAGACTGACTCAGTAAACATTTTCCATTGATCTACTATCTAAGGGAGACACATCTCAAGTAGGCAGACAAAAACATGTTGAGAATTAAAGGCTAGAGAAAAATATACCGAGCACCCAACAATGAAAAAAACAAACACCAAACAAACAGGGGTAGCATTCTTAAAATCTGACAAAATGAATCTTAAGGTATAAGCCATAATAAGATACAAGGAGGGGCACTATATAATGCTTAAGGGAACAATGGACCAAGAATCAGTGAGCATGATGAATATATACATATCCATGAGATATGTAATTGTACATATATATGTGTACAATTTCATGAGAGACTCATGAAATTCATAAATCAAACACTCCAAAAGATATAACAAATATAACCTTACTTGAGTTTAAACATTGCAGAATCATTTTTTTCTGCTTGAAAAACAAATATACATAAATATAGCATTTAGGGATTCTCTTTCTCCCCAAGGATATCAGGCATCAAAGAACAAATAATCATATCAATGAAATGAGGAGTGAGGACTCAAGGCCCATCTGTTTTCAACTGAACATCCCCTTACAGAAGGGTTGCGGGGATGAGATGAACCTGTCAGCGTGCAGTGCAGCAATGATGAAACATACAATTTTCCTCTAGTTCTTAAATCGCCCCCCTCCATCATTATGATCCCAATTCTACCAAGCAAATCTGACTAGACCACAGGTTGTGGTCTAGTAAATCCTGGACACAGTAAATCCTGGACAGATAAACACTTTAGGACCAAAGGTGAGAGTGGTAATACTGGGAAGGTCGGGTAGAAAGGGGGAACCAATTACAAAGATCTACATATAACCTTCTCCCTGGGGGACAGACAACAGAAAAATGGGTGATGGGAGATGTTGGACAGTATAAGATATGACAAAATAATAATAGTTTATAAACTATCAAAGGTTCATGTGAGAGGGAGGAAAAGGAAGGGCGGGCAAAAGGAGGGAGGAGAAAAATGAAGAGTTGAAACCAAGAGCTCAAGTGGAAAGGAAATGTTTTGGGAATGACGAGGGCAACAAATGTACAAATGTGCTTGACACAATGGATATATATATGAATTGTGATAAGAGTTGTATGAGTCCCAATAAAATGATTTAAAAAAAAAACTCAGACCATCAAATTGTTCACAGGAATATCTGTTTGTTCCACTCCTGTGGGGTATGGTTGCAATGGCTTCCATGGTTTCATCCATGAATGGTTGGTCCAAGCACTTTGTCGAGAACTTTAACTGCAATGTGAGCAGACAGAATTACTAGGAAGGGTCCTTTTTAGACTGGGTGGAGCTGGGAATTGGGAAACTCATCCTTCCAGGTTTTTAGAACTAGTTCTCTTGGTAGGCATGAGGGTAGTGACTTTTCATCTCATTGAGCCAGAATGAGCTCATACTGATGGGATGCCTCCTGACATTGGCCTACTCTTATGGCATATAATATTAACACTATCTCAGAGCTTATAGCTGGCTTTGTTACAAAGAAAGGTCACTGAAAAAGAACTTCATATGGACTTAAACATGTAGCTTGTCATGGAGCAATTCTGAGACATAACAGGGCTATTGGCTTTGCATCTTTCCAGTTCATCTGAATTTCTTGTGTCAGTTTCCTGAAGTTTAGCTTTAAGTGTTGGTTAATTCTCTCTGCCTTCCCTGAGGATTTTAGCCATTTGGAACAGTGGAGACAATAGGCTATCTCAATAGGTTGAAACACTGCCTACATGATTTGGGAGATGGAAGTAGGCCCGTTATAATTTTGCAGTCAAAGAATTACTTCCTAAAGTAAACTTTTAGACATTTCGTTAGCGTTCTCAGTGGAGGTGGGGGACATGTTTTAGTAAAGGTGTCTATGAAAACTAGAAGATACTTAAATCTTTGGATGACTGCAAACTGGGTAAAATGATCTTCCAGCCTTCCCCAGTGTAGGTAGAATCCATTGCAATGAGTGGGCTGAGCAAGATGACTTCTAAGCACCCCTGCATGACTACTGGTCTGGCTCGTGAGACTGTGAGAGGTCACTGATCTAACAGTCAAGTTTAAGTTAGTGCCATAGAACTGTTGAGTGAGCAGGGTCAAGGAGGGTTTATAGTTAAAATGGGTGGGATTATTGAAGGCTTTTATCCCCTTCCATTGTAGCATTTATGGCAATAAGTATTTGGTGCTTTTTCTCCCACCATTCATTAAGCCAAATGCAGAACTCCTGAGTTTTAGTTTCTTCCAATTCTTCTGAGGAGTAATCTGGAAGAGAAAGATGATTTGGTGGAATTGAGGTATTTAGAGAGGTTAGGGGGTTCATACTCAGTGTTGCCTGACTGGCTGCCCTATCAGTTGCTAATTGGCCTTAATGACTTCTGAGTCACCCTTCTTGTGCCCTTGACAGTATACTACTGCCACTTCAGCTTCTATGAGTGTCCTGATTTGATGCCCATATTTAATGTAGCTTTCCTAGGTGGTTACATATACTCTTTCCTTCCAGATTGAAGAGTGTCTAAAATCTCATATTTAGAGTTTGTTTATAATGTCAATTTCTTTCTGTTTGCTAACTTGAGGCCTCATGACAAAACTATGAGTTAAGCCACCTTAGTTCAACTTTCCAGGGGCAGGGTATTAGCTTTATTGCATTGCACAAAGGAAATAATGACATAAGCAGCCCTGTGCACTCCATCAGTAACAAAGCTGCTACAGCCAGAGTCTGCTATAAGGAAGCACTTTGTCTTTGAGGTCTGGCTGAGGCAAGTTATTAGTAGACAGTAACTCAAATCAGGAATGGATGGCTTAGAGTTCTCCCCAGAGTCAGAGAGTAAAGTAGCTGGATTGAGGGTGCTACCACTCTGAACAGTGACTTCAAGAGTATTTGGGACTTTAACTGACGGCTGTTAGAATGCCAGGTATAGCCTTTAGCTTGAAACACTTTGGAGACCCTATGGTTAGTCAGGACTTCTAAAGTTCCTCCTATGGTAATCTTAACTGCTTCTTGGACTATGAGGGTCAAGGCCACTATTTTGTGTAGATAAGTGGCCAGTCAGGTGAGGTAAGATCGAACCACTTTGACAAGTATGCCACTGACTGAGACTGAGTTCCTAGCTTTGGGATTAGCACTCCCAGGACTATCCCTTTCTCTCATGAGCATGTAGGAAAAACTTTTTCATAGGGTCTGGGGGACCTAGTGCTGGAACCTGGAGCACAGGAACCATAAGTTGGTTAACTGCATCATTTTGCTCTGTGCCCCAAGGTAGTGCTTCTAAGTCACTTCTCCATTTCAGGTTCTCAAATAAGGATCTTTCTAAGAGTTCTTAGTTGGGAATCCAGATTTTACAAAACCCAGCTAGGTCTAAATATGCTCATAGCTGTTTTTGAGTTTCCAGTTCAAGCGGATTGACAATAGTCATTACTCATTCTAAGGAGAGTCCTTTCTTTCCTTTTGATAAGGTAGGCTACTTTTGTATTGGCCCTACTCTGTAACCTCTTTCTCTCAAGAAGTTTAGAACTTTTACTGTATGGGTGATAGACTATTCCTGAGTGGTGGAGCAGACGAGGAGGTCATTTATGACCATTACCCTCTCTAGAGTAAAACCAGTTAGGTCTTGACATATGGGGGGATACCTTAGAAGCCATGAAACACAGTCCATGAAAGTTGATGTGATTTCCACTATTCTAATTTCCACTCAAAAGCAAAAAGGAACTGGTTCTGTGATTCTAGTTGGTGCAAAAAAAAAAGGGGGGGGCAACTTTGAAGCCCAGGATGCTGTACCACTGTGTAGAGCTAGGAATTTCCCCCAGGAGTGTACTGGGCTTAGGTACTACTTGGTGCAATGGGATCACTGCTTTACTTATTATCCTAAGTTTTTAAACCAGCTGGTAAGACCCATTTTCCTTTTTGACTGGTAATATAGGGGTATTACATGGGGAATTAACAGAGACCAAAAGTCCGTGCTGAATGGATACTGTCACTGATGGGGAAACTGGGTGGGATCTTTTAGGAAAATCTTTATAAGGGTTGTATGTTTAGCTCTGTGAGGGAAATACTTGTCTCAGACTTCAGGGGTTATGGCACTTTTCCCCTGTTTATGTGGGTCTTAGCAGCTCCTCTGTGGTAAGGAACATTTGGAAAGCTATAATGGGACTATGATGAGTCTCTGTGACTATAGAAGTGTGTAATTTAGACAGTACATCTTGGCTTAAAAGAGTATTTGAATATTCAGGGACTACTAGGAAGCTATGGCAGAACTAAAGGTTGTTCTAGAGGTTCCTTAAGGGTTCTGTAAAGTATTTGACTACAAGTTTTCCTGACAGTCCCATGAAGGTGCAAGAGTGTTGTTTGTTGTCCAGAAAAGGAGGTAAGTACTGAGTTGGTGGACCCAGTATCCAGGAGGAAACTTGTTGATCTACCTGGCACATCAATGCTTACCTGAGGCTCTAGAACAGTAGCATAAATCTCCTGCTGCTGGGCTGTCTAGGACAGGCTGTTTCAGTCCACAGTTAGCAGCTGCAGACCAGCCTTTGGGTGCCTCCCCTCCTGGGCATCTCCCATAGGAGAAAGTTCTGCCTGGTGAACAGTTTGGTTGCTGTGGTAGCATGGCCCTGTGGAAACCTGTTCCAATTAGGGCAATTCCTTGCCCAGTGACCCAGGTGATGGCACAGATGATACCTGGTGCCTTTTTCAGGGATCTTGAAACCTGGAAGGCAGTCAAAGGACATTTGGTTAGTCAAAGTACCTGTGCTTGCCTAGTGTTCCTCCTTTTCTCTGGACTTTCCTCTCCTTGTCCCTATAGTAAAAGGTTTCATTGGCACTGGTGGGCCATCTTTTTTTTTTTAATAATTTTATTGGGGGCTTTTACAGCTTTTATAACATTTCATACATCATCTGTATCAAGCACATTTGGACACATGTTCTCTCATTCATTTCCAAACATTTTCCACTTGAGCCCTTGGTATAAGCTCCTCTTACCCCTTCCCTTTTATTTTAATGAATTATTTTATTGGGTGCACATACATCTCTCCTCACGATCCATACATACATCAATTGTATGCAGGCTACATTTGCACACTTGTTGCCGTTATCACTCTCAAAACATCCTCCCTCCACTTAGGCCCCCAGTACCATCTCCCCATATTTCCTTTCACACATGAACCCTTAATAATTTACAGATTGTTATTGCTTTTTCATATCTAACACTGTCTAATGTGTCCCTTCACTCACTTTCCTGTTGGCTGTGTCCCAGAGAGGAGGTTATATGTAGATCCCTGAAATTGGTTCCCCCTTTCTACTCCACCATCCCTCCATTCTCCCAGTATCACCACTCCCATCACTAGTCCTGAGGGAACATCTATCCTAAATTCTCCACATTCCTACTCCAGTGTACATCCCCTGTTCTAGCCGGACTTGTCTGGTAGAACTGGGAGCATGATAGTGGGTGGTAGGAAGCATTTGAGAACTAGAGGAAAGTTGTATATTTTATTGCTACTACACTGCACCCTAACTGGCTCATCTCTTCCCTGCAACCCCTCTGTAAGAGGCTGTTGCTTCACCTATTGATGGGCTTTGGGTCCCCAATCTTTACTCTCCCCTATTTATACTGATATAATTTTAGTTTTTTGATGCCTGACATAGGATCCCTTCAACATCTTGTGGTCACACAGGCTGGTGTGCTTCTTCCATGTGGACTTTGTTGCTTCTGAGCTGGATGGCCACTTGTTGACTCAAGCCTTTAAGACCCCAGATGTTCTTTCTTTTGATAGGCGAGCACATCAGCTTTCTTCACAACATTTGCTTATGCACACATTTGTCATCAGTGATCTTATCAGGAAAGTGAGCTCATATTGTTGTGATTTTTAGTTCTTGAATCCTGATACCGATCCCTTTGACACCTTGTTCCCCCAAGCTAGTGTGCTTCTTCCATGTGGGCTTTGTTGCTTCTGAGCTAGATGGCTGCTTGTTTACTTTTATACATTTAAGACATCAGATGCTACATCTTTTGTTAGCCGGGCACCATCAGCTTTCTTCACCACCTTATCCTTAGGCTGGTCAACACCACCTCCTTTCCCCCTCCTCCCCTTCTCCCATGTCCCCCACCCCAGTGGCACCTCAGTGCCATTGTTTTCACCTCCAGGCTGTTCTTCCAGCCTATCTTATCTAGATAGACATGCAGAGGTAACAATACATACCAAAAAAAGCATGCTAAAATGAAGCAACCAAAGAAAATAAAACAATGATAACAACAAGAACAACAAAGCACCCAATGTCATAAATAAATAAATAAAAACAATATAAAAACCTGTAAATATTTCAAGGTCTGTTCATTGATCTCCAGGAGTGTCCCTTGGTGGAGTCGGATGGGGTGCCACACCCTGGCCACAAAGTTTATCCTTGTTACTCCATCTGGAGCTTCATGCTCTTTTGCAGATCCTTGGTGTTTTGCCTTGGTGTGGTTGTGTTAGACAGGGTATATTCCTGACCCCATTTCTCCATTGTTAACCCCGAAATATCTTGGGTCAGTGATGGCAGCTGTACTTCATAGTGAGGCCAGCCATATGATCTTTTTGTGCATCGGCTGTTCTGAGTGGGAATATCGTCCTAAAAGATTGGTGGGCCAGAATACACTCCCTTCTCTCTTCTTCCCCCTTCATTTGTCCTCATGTGCTCTGGTCAGGCATCTCTCACCCCCCCAAGTTGCAACTTCAGTGCTGTCCTCCAGGGCAAACTCCCCTGGTAGAGAGGCAGCTCTCCCTGTAGTTGAGATTGGGGTGTGTGCTAAGACTCCTCTATTGGTTCCCCACTCCATGCTGTCATGCTGCATTGACATCTTAGTTTATTGTGCTTAAATTTGGTTCCTCCTTACCTGTGGAGATATAACATTACACTCCTGCTGGGTGGATTAGTACTCCATTCCCTCTCAACACATCACCATCTGCCCTACCCCCCACCCCCATCACCCCCATACCAGTTGGCTAACATATGTAGCCCTGGATTTTTTCTGTCCCCTGCCATACTACCTGGACCTCTCCCCAGACATTTCTGAATATAGTAGCTTTTTACCAATACCCCATTTGCATTTTTTTAAAATTAAGCTTACCTCAGCGGCCTTATGTTGTACCTGTCCTTTTGCAGTTGGCTAACTTCACTTAGCATAATTTCCTCCAGTTCTTCCTAAGCGGTGATGTGCTTCATGTGTTCATCACTGCTTTTCACGATGCATTGTATGTATGTACCACAGCTTTTTAATCCATTCATTAGTTGATGGAAATTTGGGCTGCTTCCAACTCCTTGCAACTGTGAACTGTGCTGTGATGAACATTGGAGCACAGATGTCTGGTCATGGTTTGTTGCTTGCCTCTTCTGGGTATATGCCCAGTAGAGGGATTGCAGGGTCATATGGTAGCTCAATTTCCATCTGTTTTAGATATCGCCAAATTGATTTCCATAATGGCTGTACATACCTACAGGTCCACCAGCAGTGGATAAGTGTTCCTATCTCCCAACAGGCTCTCCAACACTTGTTGCTTTCTGATTTCTTGAATTGGGCTATCTTTGAGGGTGTTAGGTGGTATCTCATTGTTGTTTTGATTTGCATTTCTCTTCTGGCCACTGATCGAGAACATTTTCTCATATATTTGTTGGCCATTAGGATTTACGCCTCTGTGAAACTTCTGTTCACGTCCTTTGCCCACCTCCTCAGTGGACAGTTAGTTTTTCTCTTTTTGGCAGCTATCAGGATATTGTAGATTTTAATAATAAGGTCTTTTCTGATTTGTTATTGCTAAAGATGTCTTCCCAGTCCGTGGACTCTCTTATTACTCTCGGTTAGTTCTTTTGATGTACACAGATGCTTTATCTTCAGTATATCCCACTTGTCTATGTGACCATCTTTTTTAGAGTAAGTCCTTCAGGCTTTTGCACTAACTTCTGGAGCTTTTTGTGAATATCAGGTGTGGCCTATGTGAGAAATTTGTCCCTGTGTAGGACTTGCCCTTCACATGAGTCTGTCTATCATGGTATGAGTCCTCAGAGCTTCTCAGTCACTCTAAGAAACTTAAGGGGATTTCATTAGGCCCTTGGTTAATAGCTGTCACTTTAGTGTAGTTGATGACCTTTTGCCACCCTGAGTTTAGTCCATTTTTGACATACACCAGAAAATGTTCTCAGGTCCACCTCTCATTGGGACCATTATAATCCTGGGGGGCAGGTTAATTGGAGGCACAACTGTTTCTCCAATTGGATACTTAACATTCATCACATGTAAACTTTCTGCAAACTTCTTAGCTCCCTTCAGCACTCACTCTTTCTTACAGTCTGTGTTAGTCTTCCCTCAGATGATCATTGCATCCTTTCAAACCAAGACATAGGCTAGGGTGAGGTGCGGAAGGTTCTCTATGCTCTGTTCTGGACTGTTGGAATAACTTCCTAGAACACTCTTAATCTGCCTGAGTTAAATTATGGTGAAAGACTTGTAAATGGCCTGGGATACAGTTTCCCCAACTGACTCTATTAAGAGTAGGAATCAATAGCAGGGATAGGGACAGGCTCCTTTCCAGGAATAAAGGGCAGTGCAACTAGTTGCCCTATTTGTAAGGTTAGAGATCAGTACTGCAGTGGCCTTTGGAACTGCAGGATACCAAATTATCTAGGCAGCAAATCTCGGATATGCAGGCCTCATCAGGCACTACACAAGATTTGCAAGATCAGGTAGATTCTTTAGCAGAAGTAGTATTACAAAATAGAAGAGATTTAGATTTACTTGCTGCAGAGCAGGGAGGTATTCATTTGGCTTTACAGGAAAGATGCTGTTTTTATGCCAACAAATCTGGAATCGTAAGAGACAAAATCAAGCAGTTATAAGAAGACTTGGAGAAGAGAAGAAAGGAGTTGACTACTTTCTGTGAACAGGGCTAAATGGACTGTTGCCTTACCTCTTGGCACTTTTGGGCCCCTCGTTAGTTTATTGCTTTTGCTTTCATGAGGGCCAGTCATATTCAACAAGCTCATGGCATTTATTAAGAAACAGAATCGAGACCATTCAAGCAAGGCCCCTGCAAGTTCATTATTGTTGCTTGGAGATGAGCGATCTTGAACAGAGTGGCACACACGACTAGTATGTGATAAAACCCTCTGCCTCCGTGAGCTGAACTTGACAGCCAATGACAGGTAAGATCAGGAGCACTCTTTACCAACCTAAGATGGGCCATGGTGACATTAGAAGGCCATTGACCAATGAGAGGAAAGGACTGAGTGTGTGTCCTGACAACCTAAGACAGGAGGAGTTCCCGGGAGGATATTACTTGAAAAAATAAAAAAGGGGGACCTGTCCGGAGCCATCCAGCCCGGACATGCTTGACCTGGCTACAGGCTGGATAAGCCTGAACTCTGTTGCAGTTTGCTGCCTTGGGTTTGTAGTTTGTTGCCTTTGTAACTGTAAACAGCCCTGGCCTTTGAAACTTGACTTGCAGCTGTGCTGCCATTCACTTGTTAATTCTGAAGATCGCCATATGCTAATGGCCTAAGCTTGCTTGCCCAATAAAACTGGTTTACTTCTCCGGAAAAAAAAAGAAAAGAAAAGAAAGACATACTTTGTCAAAAAAAAAAAAAAAGAGTAGGAATTTGGCAGTGCTACCTTTCCCCCCAGCTTCTGCAGGTTTAGGGATTATGACTGGAGGTGGTATGGCTGGGTCAGGTGTACAGAGGCCTGCAGCTTCAGAGCCCGTTAAAGGGTCCATGGTAAACTTGAAACAAAGGTATTTACTGCTTCTCAAGTGGAAAAATGCTTTAACATAAGGGAACTCCATTCACATGCCCAATTCATTGCAGAAACATTCCAGGTGAGTCATATGCAGAAGGGAAAGCATGCCTTATTTCACCCAGGATTCTCCATTACATAGAATGTACTGAGGACAGTTGGTGCTGCAAAAATATTTTAGTTCCTGCTACTCTTGTGTCTGCTGGTCAAATCTACACCAATTAGACTCATGCCGGTCCATCTAGGAAACAAAACTACAGAGAAGTTCAGAGACTCAGAAGTTCAGAGTCAAAACTGCCAGTGAACTGGGCCATGATTGTTTTTTATACAAATGAAAAGAAAAACATAGTACACTGGCTTTTGTGATTTCACAGGGTCAATAGAGGGAACTACTGGTATGAGTAATTCGCTGAGAACTTCAAAGATCTTTGAATGGTCTTTCAACTGCCTTCAAAGACAATCACTGGTTTATGAGTGACCGTTTTGCAACCTTTGAAGGGAACAAGAGACCTGTTAATTGACTGAGTGTACATTCAGCCACTCTAGGGAAATTGGATCCTTGGCTGAACACATACTATCACAGAAAAACTGTGTCAGGAACATAGATGAGCTAGAGGCCAGAGAGTTGAAGGAAGTGTGGTAGCTATGTTTAAAAGCCTTACAAAATAGCAGTGATAGGACTTAATGGCCTTGCTTCCAAATGCCTTTTGCCAGGCTTGGCAAAAGGGAATACCAATCAGCAGGTGAACCAAAACAACACATTGGCAGAAAGCAAATGCAAAACACCAAAACAGCATGAAACTTCTTGTTTGTGAACAGGATGAAACAGCGAGGGGCATCTATGGGAAAGCCCAAAACCATGAGAACTGGAGTGGGACCAACACTTGTGGGAATTGAGTGGCACCAGAACCTGTGGGAACTGAATGTAGTCAACCACTCCCACCCTTGGTAAGAGCATTAGACAGCATTTTGGTGAGGTCAGTAGAGTCATGTGTTCAGCTGCCCTGAAAGAAAAGATTGCATTGGGAGTCAGAGGGGAGCAAGCACAGGGAACCGGCATCCTGCAGAGAGACCAATGGATTTACTCACAAGTGGCATGTTACTGGCATGAACATGGTGTGAACCACTGTAAAGCAAAAATTGGGTACCAGAGTTTCCCAAACTGTAGGCTGCTGTTTTCTCACAGGGAGGTTTAGGGAACCTGGAAGCAAAATTTGCACCAAAGAGCAGAAAGGCAGACATGTGGTGAAGTGGAGAGGCAGAGAGAAAAGTGAGGCAGACACACAGGGATGGGGTTGCTGAAAAAGGGACTCTAGCAGCTGTCCATTGTACGTGGTTCCTGGGTGGGCTGCTGCACAGTTGGCTCTCATAAGGCAATAGCTTCAAAAGGCAGGATTGAATCTCGTAAAATCTGTAGTTGAGACTGAGAGGAGGAGAGAGAGTAGGCTCTATCTCCCTTACAAAGGTCAGCATCTTCCAAAGTGCAAGTCTTTCTAAGTCCTACACTTGGAAAGTTTGACCCAGGCACCAGAATTTCTATCTCTAAAGGTGGTGAAGTGAAATCTGACAGGTGCATGAAAAGAGTCAGTGAGGCAGGGATGGGTGCCCACTTTAGGGACAAAAGTGTGTCCCCAGCCGGGTTGACCTTAAAAGTATAATCCGAAGGTTTTATCTGATTCATGGCACCAATCCAAAATAGAAGGTTTCTTTAGTGTTCTTGGCTTTGCATGATGAAAGAATATCATTTTGTAATTCATGTGGGTTTATATGAAGTACACAACAAGTTTTAGGCTTTACGCTTCAGTGGAATTCACAACTGGGCATAAGCAACCTTGTGGAAAAGAGCACCCTCCCCTGTGGAACCAGGGCAAGAGAATGTAGACGCTGAAGAGCTAGGGGGCAGAGTGTGGGGCAAGAGAACTAAGGGACAAGAAAGTGTGGAGGCAAGAGCCACCATGGCAAGAACTGGAAAAAGCGAGCATGGCAGGTTGTGCTTGCTGCTATTAATGTAAACTACTTCTTGCCTGGGGGAAGGCATGAATGAAGGTATTGATTGACCCTATAGGCTGGGTTGAGCCTACCTGGGCGATGCCATGCGCTCAGGCCTAGCTTGGTTCACCCAGGTGTTCCTCCCACTTGGCTCAGGAGCTTGAATAGTAGCATGCTCGTTTTGGAGTCTTCATAGGTATCTAATGGTTGCTTGAGTTCTTTTCAACCTCCTATATGGGGGCCTTTGCAGGTGTGGGAGGGACAACCCCTGTCCCTAAATCTAGCTACCTAACAACTCTAATCTTTCCCCTGTCATTTGATGCTTGCTGAATTGTTCAATATTTTCTCCATAAAATCTTTCAATATTGCAGCTGGAAGCTTCAATTTTCTTGAGTTCTCTTAGTGTAAGACATACTGAGCATGTTCTTTCTCTTTGATTTTCAGACCAGGTATTTGCATAGTACATTAGAATATTTTACTTTGTCTTCCTTAGCTGCCTTTTAAAATATTCTCTTTAGTTCTTTGACTTCATCATATCTTCTATGTGACTTAGCTACTCTATAATTTAGAGAAAGTTTGGGAGTCTGTTTTTGCATCCTCTTTGATCTTTTCTTTCTCTCCTATCTTTTTAATGACCTTTTGTTTTCTGATGTTATCACTCAGCTCACCTAGTCTTCTGTCAGGATTCAAAGGGTATTCCTTTTATGCATTCTTTTGAATCTGTTAAACAAAAGGAAGTCGGAAGATGAAAAATTAGGACTATTATGTGGATGATGTAAAAACTATCAATGAAATTTTCATAGGACAGATTTTGCTGCTTTAGAAGATTGAACAAGTACATTGTCATAATAATGAAAAAAATTCCTTGGTGTAACTCTCCTCCATTTTTCTCACTCACGGGGTTTTCACTTTTCAAATTTCTTCACTTTTAATTTTTGTAATAAGAAACTACATTGATGACCCTGTGTTTTTCAGGGAAATCTATGAAGATTACACCTTTGATATCCCCCAAAATAATCATAATAATCATCTATGCTGGCCTCTTCTCCTTGAATTTAGCTGACTCCCCAGCAGATACCACCAGAAGATAATATTTTCATCAGACCTTTTTTAAAAGACACCATAAGAAGACTAAAGCAAAAGTATTCCTGAGAAAACTAGTTAAAAGTCTTCCATAGATCACAGAGAAATGTCTAAAGACTTTTTGTTTGGAATAAATCTGCTTATCTGAACTGGAACGATAGTAGAAATACTTTTGGCCTGTAAATCATCATTAAAGTTGAGAATAAATGGGGCTGAGCCCCGGTGGCATAAATGGTTGAGTGCGGGACTGTGGCCTGCGGGCTTGGTGGTTCAAATCCAGCTGTGGCTCTCAGGAGCAGCGCTGGGTAGCTCCCATGTCCATCAGAGGCAGTGATGCTCGCCCCCCCCCCCAAAAAAAATTTTTTTTTTAAAGTTGAGAACAAATGATTAGAGATTAAGAAAGAGTTGGGTCTGAATACATGGGAGTGCAGTATTCCCAATGATCCAAAGTGATGAATTTATAATAGTACTAATCATGAAGTTATCCCTTAACTAGTCCAAGTACAGACATTGAGAACCTAGAGAGTTGAACTTAACCATGGTTTTTAGTTTCTTCATGCTATCTGGGCAGTGCAAAAGTTTTTGTCTTCAGCTAATAATGTAAAGATTTGAACCTAACCTGTAGCACCACAGAAGAAAGCAGACCTTGAGATCTGCTTCTGTAAGAAGTACAGGTTAAAAAAAAACCCTGTAGACCAGTCTTCCTTTTAATACCATGGGTCAGAATCAAATTGATGACTAGGGGTTTGGTTTATTAGTTTTTCCTGAAGAAGAGAGAAGAGTGATGTAAGGGACAGAATACAATAATACATAAGAAAAGACTTTAAAGCTTATGGGGAGGGGCTGAGCCCTGGTGGCGTAGTGGTTGTGCGTGAGACTGCAGCCCACTGGGGCAGAGGTTCAATTCCAGCAGTGAGACTGGGCCTTCTACTCCCACCACCGGAGAGCAGTGATGCCCCTCCCCCGTAAAAAAAAAAAAAAAAGCTTATGGGGAAATTGTATTGGAAGATAAAATGTTTTCCCATGACCTCTTACCTTGTCCCTATGTTCATGAGTTGCTAACAGTTAGGTCAGGAGTTCAGACCCAACTGCTCTTCATGAGTAAAGATGAAACTTTCTGTTTCTATAAAGGCTTAAACCCTCAAAAATCTATAAAGGGTTGTTATCAGTTGAGATAAACTGACAGTAGTGGGTTTATGTTTTGGTACATGCATAGATAATAGATTCTGACTATAAAATTTAAGTTGAATATAGAATTAATAGAACTGGAGGAAGATAGTGAAAAGTGTCTGGGATCGCATTATACATGCAGGAGTAGTTGAACTATTATTGTTATTTTGATATTATAGAAAGCTGTAAATAAAATAGAAATTTGTAACTGGAGAGTAGCATATGATACTATCAGTGATAAGTGTCAAGCGTGTTCCACTAAAACAAAGTGTCTAAAATAGAGTGGAGAATAAATATGGCCAAGAAACTGAGGACACCAAAGAGATCATTTTTATGTCTGTAGCAGTAATAAAGGATTACAATATACTGGTAATGGAGAAAGTAACAATATACTAGAAGGGAAATCTCCCAGGATAAAGAGAGAATGACCTGGGATAAGTGAATAATAAAGAAAAATATTTGGTGATAGAGTTTGATGAAGTAAGACTATGTTCTTTTAGTGAGGAAGATGAAAAGACTAGAAGCATCAAAAAGATAAGTGTGACATCTACTTGCCTGCATACACTATGGAATGAGAATTACAGGCAAGGAAATAGTCATTCTTTGTGAAAGCTGCAGAAAAATTAGTGTAATCAAAGGAGAACAGATCTCAATCTGAGAAAAAGAGTGATGAATATAGGAGTAATGAATATGAGTATAGGTGTTTGTTGATAATTGGTCAAAAATTCCAGGGAGGTTTCTTAAAGTGTTCCTAAAATGGAAAGTGTCAGAAAAATTTATGGGAATTAGAGTCTGGAAAGTGGAGAATTGGAAAACCTGGAACACTGCATAGAGGTAAGCATAACTTGGACAATAGGCATGATGATTAATTCCAATAGTCCTGTGATAGCTGGAGTGCAACAATGGATAGCCTTGAGAAAAGGAAGAATGAAGTCTTATCAGAACAATTGTTATCATGCAAAAAGAAAAAAAAGATGGGGGTTCTTACTTGACTCATATCTTTGGAGGCAAGACAACATACTTCCCTCTGAGAAAGTAGATCTCCTTGTGAACCATGTGATCCCTCCTTCAAACATGGGTATCCTCTGTACCTCTGCAAATGGCAATCTTCAAGGAGAGTGCTGTAATAGCGTCTTTGACTCAGATGTAACATACTGGTAGCACAGCATCAGGGGGGAAGAAACAGTAAAACAGCAGAAAGAAACGTGCGTGCCAGTAAAAAATCTTCGCTACTGGGGAATTCCAATTTATGTGCACCTTTTTTAATTAAAAAAAAATGTGTTTAAACATGTTTCTACTCTCAGGATATGACTAGATAAAAATTACCTTCACAATTCACTTAGTCTTATTAGGTTGTGCTTTTAAAAAGAAGGAACAGTCAAAATCACAACTTCTATGGAGACCTGCTGGGCCACTTAAATTCAAGACAAAGAGGTCTGCTCCAAAGATTTTGGAGTCTGCTTTAGGAGAATATAAAAGGTCTCGGTTGATACACTTTCTCAAAGGACACAGAGCATTCATAGAGTTTTATTATAAAGATGTTTCAAAATAATAAAAAATAACGTTAGAAAAAGTTTTAAAAGGTTGAGAAGGAAATTTTTCCCTCATCATGACAGTGTTATCTACTTGTTCTTTCAGGATATCCAGGGCTGTCCTGTGATAATTTCCTTGGGAAACCTTACCTTAACTAGAATAGTAGTTATGTATTGAGCTGCTAACCTCATGGTCAGCAGTTTGAACCCACCAGCTGCTGTGTGTGAGAAAGCGGAGACTTTCTACTCATATAAAGCATCCTAACCTCAGAAACCCACAGGGTTAGTTCTATAAGGCTGCCATGAGCTGAAATTAACTTGTTTACCATTTTGACCCTCCTCTCCTAATCTTCCTCAAGGTTTCAGACTCCATTTTCTTCTCAAAACTCTAAGTACCTTTAAAAGAAAAATGTGATCTGAGTCCCAGAGGTTGCCGAAATGGTCACTGCCAAAGAGCACAGAATTCTTCAGAAAAGGGTTAGAGAGATGAAAATATACTCTTTAGAAGTGTAGGAAACTGAATGGGGGATATGTTGACATACAATAATTTCACATTTTTGTTTAATAAAGATTTATACTATATTGTAGCAATACTTTCTATCATTACTTTCTTCTTTACTCTTCTACATCCAAATAATCTCATTGCAGTCTAGGGAAGAAACTGAATGGTCTATTAGTAAGAGTACAGTTTGCTTGTCTCTGCCATCTTCCCTTGTTTATTCATATGCTTTGCTTTAGTGGTTGATAGATGTATTATTAATTAACTGCTGCAATTTTTGTTGATTTTAAACTAGAAATGGATGTAAAATTTATACTAATCCTAAACTTTATGTGCATGTGTTCTCTTCCTTCCCTGTCCCCAGTCCCCCTTCATCTCCTGATTAATTAATCCTAGGCATTAATTAGGGACTCTCAGGAAAGTTCAACATTTCCCATTATAATACACAGGGGGAAATATGAGGAGAACTACTTGGTGATGGAAGGAACAAAAGGAATATGAAAACTTTTCCCTTTCTCTCTTTTTCCTGGGTCAGAGGTACTATCTTTAGGACTTTAAATAGGATCCTGCAGGTCAACAAGAACAACAAAAAAAAAAAATCCAAAAGATTTCTAATTCCTCCAAATTATACTTTCATCCACTTATTAGAATTTTTATAGATACCTGAAATTCAATATAAGAAACCTCACAAAATTTTCATCATTAGTGTTTAAACCTCAGTGAAACTTTGTAGTGCCTTTCTAGAGGCACAATTCAACTTTTTTAATTTCAGTTGACTTTTAATGTTAAAAAATTGCAGCAAACACAGTGAAGTCTTTTACTACCCTATAAAATTGAAGGACCAACAGCAATACTTTGTATTTCAAAGCATGTGATATAGTGTTTGGTCATAACCTCTGGCAATCAGTGTACCTTTAAAAAGGAATATTTATGGCTCCTCCTGCAGCAAGTTCAATCATTTGTTTATCTATGCCTCATATTTCTATCATACATCTTCCATGTGCTCAGTTCATATAAAGAGCCTAAAGCAGTGGTTTTCAACCTGGGGTTCATGAGCCGTTTGGGGGTCAAATGATCCTTTCACAGGAGTCCCTGATTCATATCAGTATCAAAATTACAGTGATGAAGTAGAAATGAAAATACTTTTATGGTTAGGGGTGGTGTGTCCTCACAACATGAGGAACTGTATTAAAGGGTCATGGCATTAGGAATGTTGATGTGTTAGTCCGGATAGACTAGAGGAACAAATTTCAGAGATATGCATATAAGTATAAGGAAAGGGTTTATATACAAAAGAAATGTGACACTAAGAAGGCATCCCAATCTAGTCCAGTGCAAAGTCATAAGTTCAAAATTAACCCATATGCCCGCAATCAGTCTATAAAGTCTGCTTCCGACTCAGGAAGTCACAGGTCAGTGGGTGCAGAATTCTGGTGCTGGCAGGGGTCTCCCCATGGCTCCTCGCTTACAGGGCTCAGTTCCATCAACAGCATGCCACTCCAGCTTCAGAGGTCTGTCTTGATCAGAGCAAAGCTGTGTGGTCTCTCCGCTGGCTTCTCCAACTTCTCAGAGGCTGCATCTTGTCTTTTCCGTGATTAATCATCTCTGAAACTAACTCCCAACACCTGGGCAAGATAGCTTCTCATCTTCACGAGGGAAACATGGCGAGATTTCCCTGGAGTCTCAGGAGAAAGCCATGCCCACATAGAGGCCTCATCGACTACTCAATGGCTATCTCCAGATTAACAGGCTAGACTCCACCCCTACATTTCAATCATAAAATTAACATAAGCACATGACTGTCACAGTTGAGAATCACTGACTTAAAGTCTCTTAATAGAATGGTCTGTGGAAGAACTTCTATTTCACATTGAAAAATAAATAGTAAAAACATAACTCCTGAGATAAACATTTCATACTTTTCTTTCAGTGTGTCATTAATTGTTCTTGAAGGTACACCAATAAATTGTCTGTTAAAAGAAAAGAAAATGAGATGAAATGTTCGTGGAAAATTTAGCAGTATTAAAATTATTTCTTAGGGATAATAATGTATTGGCTTATGCAAGAGTGATAGCCAGGTATGCATATAGCTTCAGTCATAGCTTGATCCAGAATCAAATTGCCTCTTTTCCCTCTCTTCTTTAAATTATCAGCAATACTTACTGACTTTTATTCTTACTTTCTCCCACTATTATTGTTAAAGTCAAATCTAGGAATAGAGTTTTATTTCCAAAGGAAAAGATAATTATTACCAAATGATTGCAACAATTTGTCACAGACACACACTAATAAGTGAGTGTCAACTCTTGCTAAAGTCAAATCACAGAGGACACGCTCTTAGGCTCTGATCTGACCTACAAAAAATCTTATTTTCAATTTCAGACACACATATTTCAGACATGGTAGGATGAGATGAAAGATGACTTAGAGTCCTACCTTAAATTGGCTTTACTAAGGCAAGCAAGACCTTTTTGCACTGTGAATTTTTGTTTTGAGTGGGAAGGCATTTTTTCTGGGAATTTTTCAACCAAATACCAGAGATATTATTTTGTCAAGTTTACAGATATAAAAAGACTTATTTTTGTCATGTTGGAAAGCTTCTCTATTACATCATGGTGCTTTAAAATCCATATACACATAAAATATTAAATGATAGGTGTGTGTATATATATGTATATATATAATCTGAATTTCCCAGTGTTTTCATAGAGAAGAGTATAGTTGATTTTATGATGTGATTACTTAATCTTAACAAATCCTCCCCAGACCTGACATATTTACTGCATTATTATAGTCACTGATTTTGAGACTACAGCATGCCAGTATAATAATTTTATGCATGATTGTTTCTTGTTTATAATAAATTTTCCTTGTTCAAATGTATCACATAGAAAAGGAAATATATTCAGCAATTCTACAATGACACCATTTTTATTAATCTACCATGTGCAAGACTCACAGATAATGTGTGTGTTAGTCCAGGTAGGCTAGGGGAACAAATTTGGTAGACATGCACATAGGTATAAGGAAAAGGTTTATATACAAAAGGAACAGGACATTGAGCCCAGTCCAGTTCAAAATCATAAGTCTGACATTAACCTATATGCTCGAAATCAATCTCCTTCCGACTCACAAAGTCACAGGTCAATGGGTGCAGAATCCTGGAAGGGGTCTCCACATGGCTCCTCGCTTCCAGGTCTCAGAGTCCATCAACAACGGAAGCAACTCATCGCTGGCAGAGATCTCCATGTGGTCGCCCCAGTTTTAGAGGTCTGGCTCCATCAGGGCAAAGCCGTGTGGTCTTATTGCTGGCTCCTCCAGCTTCTCAGATGCTGCCATCTTGTCTTGTGCATGATTCATGATCTCTGAGACTAACTCCCAACCATTGGGGAAGATAGCTTCTCTTTCATGAGGGAAATATCGTGAGATTTCCCAGAAGTCTCAGGAGAAAGCCATGCCCACATAGAGACCTCCTTGGCTACTCAATGGCTATCTCCAGATTAATCACCAGATTAAGAGGCTAGACTCCACTTCAATCATAAAACTAACATAAGCACATGACTGCCACAATGTGGATACAAAGATGGCGGTCCTGATGGAGTTTAGAACTAACAATGTTTAAGTGAAGTATTATTATATGGGCAGAATGAAAGAAGAAATCAGAAAGACATTTAGCATTTAGTAACATAAAAATTCTACTACACTGATCTAGTTGAATAAGCATTAATTTCTCTTCTGTGCTAAGAATTCCATATATTCTGCAATTGTTAGAATATAGTGATGGATGATGCTCCCACATCTCTTTTATCTCTTTCCTTAGGGCATTCCCCACTGGATCTGAAGATGGCTCGGTCACTCTGGTCACTCTGGCTTGGTCACTCTGGTCACATTAAACAAGGAAAAAGACAGTGGGACATAACCAGGTATATCACTTCCCTTTATCCAAGAAAAAAAATCAATCAAGTTCTTAGAAATCTCAGAAGACTGTTTCTTATATTTTGTTTTAGAGCTTTGTTTCCTGCCTGACATCTTCTCCACCTACTTGCTTTTTAACCTCTGAAAGCACTGTAGTCAGAAGCTGAAGTAGGTGTAACCTTTAGGTCAGAGTGCTGTTCTGAGTTTATAAGCCGGTTGCCATTTTTTTAAAACTCACTTCCATTATCTTCGTTCTGACTCATAGAGAGTTTATAGGAGAGAGCAGAAGTGCCTATATGGGTTTCTGAGGCTGTAAATATTTAAGGGAGCAGAAAACCTCAAATTTTTCCCACAGAGAAGCTGGTAGGTTTAAACTGTTGACCTTATGTTTGGCAGACCAACTTGACTGTCTATTGCATATCTGTCTATTGCAACCCATGATATTTAATTGCTATCTTACCGTTCAGCTTCTGGTGCCAGGCTCTGAATTCTGACTACCAATTACCGATTGTGTGGTTATGAACTAAGCTGAACAGAACCAAGGGACATCAAGTCCATTCTTATTGATATTGATCCTGTAAGAACAGAACTGTTCCTTAAGGCTTCTGAGACTGTAAATATGCACACGAGCAAGTAGACAGATTTATTTTTCTCCCAAGGAATGACTGGTGAATTTGAACCCTTGAAGCCGCTTGTGATAACTTCTTCATCCCCTTTACATAACAGAGAGTCAATATTCAATAAATTATAGTTCAGTGAATGAAGATATTAATGAATGATGCAGGCAATTCAGTAATCAATTATAGGATGACTTGTGTATACCAAAACTGACAGAATTTTTATACATATGAGAAAAATGGCTTAAAGAATTACTTATAAGATATAATCCACATAGCACATGCAGGAAATGAAAGACAGAAAGTGGAAAGCTGGTGTCTGAGAAATATCTATGGAATATCAATTAGACCAATGCTCTTGTAAGTTCTTCACAATATGAAGTCATTCAATGTTCATAACACACTTTTGAACTAAACAAAATTCCATTTCACAGAAGAGAAAACTAAGGAACAGAGATGCTGAGAAATTTGCTCAGGTTCGCAGAGACAAACCAACCCAGGTAGTCTGCCTAGAGATTCATTCAATATAGATGAGCCTTTAGTAACAGTCAAGAACGACATCATTCAGGGTCTTGTCACTTAAGAGCCTGCATTTTAGCAAAAAGTCTATTTTAAGCAATTTAGTATGAGCATGGTTTGATCAATATTCCCTTAAACAAAGAAATATTGAGAGGTATAATGTTGGAGGTACAATACTTCAGCTAAGAGATGTGGAGAAATCAAAAAGAATAAATGAGGAGTTACATTTCAGAAATACAATTGCGTTAAATGGACAGGGCTTTGGAGAGTGAAGACTATTGTAATAGGATGTAATCCTCAAGGATGTATATAATCATCAAGGATGATTAGCAGGATGATAGCTCTGGTGATTGAATGGATGATGAGACCTTTATTTGAAGCAGAGAATCCAGAAATTAAAGGTAGGCAGGGAACTATAACATATTTATATTTGTTTATGTTAACTTTTAGATGCCTTGGTTTATTCAAATGCAGATATCAGGAGTTAGAAGTTTAGCTATCAGAACATAGGTGATAGTTAAAACAAGAACTCAATAAGATTGTTATTCTTAAATTTATGTGCATGATGATTACCTGTCACTCTTCAACCCCCTTTGGGAACCCAATTATTAAAAGCTTTTTGTTGGGTCCTGCTCACTTAACTGAAGCTGCAAAATATATTGCAAGATGCCCAAGTAACTGTATTGCTTTCAGCCTTTAAATGTGTCCCCAAAGACATCAGGAGAAAATAAGAAGCAGAATTTTCCTTTGAAAATGCCCTAGAGAAACAATATATAAATAAATAAAGAACTCTCTAAACATAAACAATAATGAAGTATGTGAATTCTGCTAGTTTTCCAGTATTTTGCTGTAAAAAATTACTTCTTCCACATATAAATTTTGTTTGCCTTAGTTTGCTCAACTCTATGTTCTTTGGTGTCATTTATAAATTTGGCATATAGAGAGGGCCCTAGGATTTCCCTATGAGGGTAAACTTAATTACTATGCTTCCAGAGGTGTAGGACTTTTCAAGCCTCAGCCTGTGAAGAGGCATATATACTAGTGGGAGGCAGAGTTATCTCCATGCATTCAAGTTTAACAACTATTGATCTTTCTTTTTTTTCTGCTATGGGAAGAGTTGAATTTGGCAAAAGCAAAAACAACATTTAAAGACTTAGCTATCTTTCAATGACAGCCATTTTTGAAATTAAGACATGTATCCCATTTCTGGGTACTGTGTACTAGGTGCTGAATATGGTTGTACTCAGAGAACAAAACATATTATCTGATGAGATGTGGGAGTTTACTTCTTGAAACTTTGATCATGTGATTTTTAATCCATGAAATACATTGTTAAACCAGCAGAATGAATTAGATCCCAAGATATAGATTTCCTGTTTGAGGTTTAGTACATTTTAAAAGTCAATGCATTCCATTCCTAAACAAACCAAATCAAACCTCCATGATGAATAGTGAGATGTTAGTGAAGGATAGTCTGTACCCACAAAGAGAGTCTGTTCAGTTCAGTGGTCCAAAGAAACCATTACAATGGTGCAGAGGGTAGAAGAAGACATAAAGAGCTAATTCCAAAGGCAAATTCGTTTGTACATTAGATTAGAGAGAATTTGAGGAATATGGCAGAAAGAGGTTTCCTTTCAGCATTCAAAGAACCAGGTACGAGGAAGTGGACAGAAGGGTGACATATATCAGAGAGTTTTTGTTGAAGGCAGACAGTTGTCTGTATGTTGACTCAGGCTGGCAAAGTGTGGGATACAGAAATATTTCTCCCAAATTGTATCCCCCAAATGTATACACGTGCTACACATGGTAAATGACTGTACACTAAGAGGTCAATGAAAGTAGGTCAGAGGTTATTCTACCTGAGGGTTACTAGCCATCTAGAGCAATCAGACTGCACAGTCTGTCCCACCCTCAGTAGAGTCCACTCCCTTCTGATAAGGAAAGAAGTAGATTGTTTCCTTAAAGAATTCAGGAGGATCAAGCTCACTCAAAGATGGCCAAGATTAGGCCACCAAATTGAGTGTTGGGTCCACCCATCTTATCTCATGTACATCTCTAATCCCTATACTTCCTATTATGTGTACACCCCCAGCTCTTCTCCTTCTTATCAAGCTTCTGCCTATTGTATAGTCCCTTCCTGTGTGCTTACATATAATCACACCCTGAAGTATATATGGGCCTTTGCCAGAAATAAAAAGGAGAGAATTTCTTTGCCCTCTCTGCCCGCACTGTGAGCAGAACTGGCTAGTGAGATCTTGGCAGATCAGGAGGTGAGTGTGCTACCATGAAACGTGACTGACTCCTTCATTTTTTCTCTCTCTTCTACCTCTATTTTCCCTTATGGATTTACTAAAACTTTTTTCTATTTTAAACATACAATTGTGCTTACCAAGCCCATGATTTGTTGTGGGGGGCTGGTTTCCCTCACAGGAAAGAACCGATAATCAGGAATTTGGGAAAAGAGGAGAGTTGGGGATTGCAGTCATTTTATTTTTGACTCATCAATGAGAACAAGTAGTTCAAATGTTTTTGCAAAAGACTAAAAAATGTGAATTAGAAAGGCTTGTGTCTGACTTTGTCACAGGTAAACAAGGGGGCATCTATGAGTCATTTAAACTATGTAGTAATTAAGACTAAGCCTTTTCCTAGAAATCAAAGTGTAGGGAGTTCCTTTTACCATAACTTTCCTAGGATCACAGAGTTCAGGAAAATTCTACCATTTTCAAGTCTCATTGTAATCCTGATTTGTTTGTCATCTTGAACAAGTCATTTAACTATTCAGAATAACTGTTTTGTAAACTACAAACAGTGCAACTCTGCAACCTTACCCACTACTGAATCAGAGAGCAATTATTTACTATAAGAGATTATAGGTCAGCATTTCAAACCTGCTGGTCAATTCCTCAGGAAAAGGCAAGATGAGGCTACCTTCCCTCATCAATATTTAAAGTCTTAGAATTTCTTCTTTGTACTGCTGGGGCTTATGTGTCAGAATTGAATTAATGGTAATTAATATTTTTATTGTTAATAAAAATAGTTGATTTTTAAATTGTTAATAGATCATGAGTTGTAGGTTGACTGATAATTCTGCTTAAAGTTGATTTGGTTAGTGATCTAACAGCTTAGTTTTGCTCAATGCACCTCCTGGAACAAACAGGCTAGTCTGTCAAAGCCCATCTTGCGGATATAGCTAAAATACAAAAGCACAAGCGGGAGCCTTCAAATTTTCTCAATGTCTGTGTTAGTCTGGGTAGACTAGGAGAACAAATTTCATAGACATGCATATAGATATAGGGAAAAGGTTTATATACAAGAGGAACAGGATTTTGAGTCCAGTCCAGTTCAAAGTCATAAGTTCGATATTAACCCATATGCCCAAAATCATTCTATAAAGTCTCCTTTCGACTCATGAAATCACAGGTCAATGGGTGCAGAATCCTGGAAGGGGTCTCCACATGGCTCCTCGCTTCCAGGTCTCAGGGTCCATCAACAGCAGAAGCAACTCATCACTGGCAGAGGTCTCCATGTGGTCACCCCAGCGACAGAAGACTGGCTCCATCAGGCAAAGCTGTGTGGTCTCTCTGCCAGCTCCCCTCGCTTCTCAGACGCTGCCATCTTGTCTTGTGCATGATTCATCATATCTGAGACTAACTCCCAACCACTGGGGAAGATAGCTTCTCATCTTCACAAGAGAAATATCCCGAGATTTCCCAGAAGTCTCAGGAGAAAGCCATGCCCACATAGAGGCCTCCTTGGCTACTCAATGGCTATCTCCAGATTAACAAGCTAGACTCCACCCCTACATTTCAATCATAAAATTAACATAAGCACATGACTGCCCCAATGTCTATGCACATATCAGATACACATTTACTTTGTCTTCATTCTAATAACCAAAGTAATCCACATGGCCTAAGTCATTGTAAAATCATATCACAGGGTTTATGTTGGCATGAAGAGGAGGAACATTTAAACATGCATGCAATATACTGCATCTATTTTTTAGTGTAGCATTGAAATATAAGTTTAAATATGAATTATAGAAATCAAGTAAATGCAGTGAATTATTCTTGTTAAACTGGAAAAACTTTGTCATCAATCAAATTGTATAACTCACTTTTTACTCAAATGAACATCAAACCAAACATCTAACTTTTAAAGATTAATATCACTTGATTAACTTTTTCACCTGCATCAAAAGCAAATGAATAGATATTTAATACTATCACAATGCCTTCCATGTTATAAAACACCAACGGGTTTGCCTGGGCCTAAAACATTATTCTATTTTTAAAAACTCATTTTACTGGGGGCTCTTACAGCTCTTATAAAATTCCATACATCAATTGTGTCAAGCATATTTGTACATATGTTACCATCATTTCTTGAATATTGTCTACTTGAGCGCTTGGTATAAGTTTCAATTTTTTCACCTTCCAATCCCACGCTCCCACCCTCATGAATTCTTTTTCAATAATATATTTCTATTATTTCCTGTATTACATCTGTTGTCTCCCTTAACCCAAATTCTGTTATTCATCCACTTTAGTGATGGGTATATACCTAACCTTGTGAGGGGTTCCTCCTTATGCCCCCTTCCCCTTCCCTGACCATCCCCTATCCTCATTATATTGCTACTCCCACTACTGTTCCAGAGGGTTTTATCTGTCCTGAATTCTATGTGTCAAGACCGCTTATCTGTTCCAATTTTTGTTCTCTGGTATAGCCAGATTTATAAGGTAGAACTGGATCATGGTAGTGGTAGTGGGTGTGAGGGGGGACAATCAGAATTAGAGGAATGATGTGTGATTCCTTGGTGCTATACTACACCTTGGTTGAATCATCCCTTTCTTATAACCCCTCTGTGGGGGATTGTATCCAATTGTCTACAGATGGGTTTTGGGTCACCACTCCAACGCCTTTCAATTTAATTGATATAGTTGTTTGTTTTGGATCTTTTGAAACCTGCTACCTGATCCTGCTGGCACCTCATGATCACACAGGCTGATGTACTTTTTCCAAGTGGATTTGTTTACTTCTCTGGTAGATGGCTGTTTGTTTAACTTTAAGCTTCAAAGACCCAAAATACTATACCTTTAGAAAAATCAGGCACCTTGCTTTCTTCACCACATTTGCTTATGCACCCATTTTGTCTTTAGTGATCATATCAGGAAGATGAGTATCAAAGAGTGACAGGTTATTAGAACAAAATGTTCGGTGTTAAGGGAGGCCTTGACTAGAGGCCCAAAGTCGTTCTGCTACCTTAATACATAACATATGAATATATGTACATTGGTCTTTATCCCTTTCATTATAAATTAATATATTTACATATAAATATGCCTATAGCTATAACTCTATAAATAGGTTTTGCCTCCTATTTCTTTCCTCCATTTCCTTTTACCTTCCTACTATCTCACACTCATGCTCACCTTCCATTAGACTCTCAGTAATTCCTCTTGGATACATTGAACTTGATTAAACCCCACCAGGCATTATACACTCTCTTTGCCATCAATTTTAGATCTCTTATTGTTCCTATATCTCTGATTTTATGAATGCACAAAGAAGAGAGGAAACAGACCCCATCCCAGAGCACCAAGCCTTGAGTGCAATAAACTGACACGGAGCAGCAAAGTAACAGAGAAGACAACAAGGCCAGGCCCAAGTCAAGCTATGTTGAACTCTTTCTCAGAAGAAGGCAATACAGAAGTCAACACTGAAGATATAGACCAGGGAGAGAGGTGGGTCTGTCCAGACCACATGGGTGTGAACTAAGAGGGTAGGGAGAGAGATAGAGATAGAGATAGATAGATAGATAGATAGATAGATAGATAGATAGATAGATAGAACCTCATCATGACTGGCCAAGTCCCTGGAATGACATCCCTGCTGGGAGCAGTCAATGCGCAGAGAGGATCATAGGGGACACAACATTCCTTCACTGACCCATAGTGCAAAGGCGGACAGACACTGAGCAGAAAGTATGCTTGGTCGTCCCCATGAACAGATGGGAGTGCAACAGGGCAGCAGGGAAAGCAAAGTAACCAAGTCTCCAAGGAATCCTGAAAAAGACTTCCGATTTGTGGGACAGGTCATGGCACCTCATTAGATTTAATTGCAATATATACATAAGGGTCAGCAGACAGATTTAGAACTATCTACTGGGTTCCACCCCCCTTGTTTCTATTTGTTTGTATTTAATTTTTCTTTTGCCCTATGTCTATTTTTATAAGCTAGGCAGGATAACAATACTGAGGAGAAATCGACAGGTGGTTCCAGAGGGACATGGGGAGGGAGGGGGTAAAGGGAGGGGAGAGGAAACAAACTTAGGCTTAAACCTTAAAATGCATATTTAACTTCATATAAATGTAGGTCAATATTAATTATCAATACATGTAAAAGATAATCTTAATATTGTCTATGTGTGTAAGGGAATTACCTGGCTGACAACCTGCTACTGAATAAAACATATATTTTATTACTGTATGAAGGGTGAATATCATTGATACTTTTTCATATAAGAAGAAAACTTTCTAATCATAATTGTATACAGTGTGAATCTCTCCATTTTTGAATCTCGACATCATTTTGGAGGCAGACACTTCTACCTGGATCAACCTGGTTAAATATCACTCAAAAGCCAACATACTTCCTCTCCTCTCCCAGCTTTCTTCTGTATGGCAATTCACTACTCTCATTCTCTGTGCATAAGGGAGTTTATCAAAGGATAGGATTACATACACAGAAATAGGTCAGACATTTCCAAAAATAACAGGAGAAAACCTAAGCAATATGTACATTTTTATTTCTATTCCAAACTTGCTTATATTTGATTAAATGTTCTTTCTTTTACCCTCATTATCCTCCTGTGCTTTCTCAGACTGTGTTCCTGAGAGTTGAGGGAAAAATATGGGCACATTAGCCACGTCACACTGTCCAATTCCCTTGAGAAGGTAGCCTTGGAAACCAGCCAGATCCTACTGTTGTCCTTTTGTCAATTACAAAGGTGCCAGACACCCAAAGCAAAGGGAGGAAATACAATTATTAGAAGCGACCCAAGAAAAAGTGCTCAATGTCATTTTGGACTTGCCAGGTGACCTTTAGACAATAAGCTGCTTAAAGAAGAGATGATGAGTTGTTCTCAAAGCCAATCATGTAATGAGCAGAAGCACCAAAGATGAAAATAAATTCCGAAAAGAATAAGACTAGGCAACAAGGGAAACAAAGTAACAAAATCCCCAAGGAGTACTTAAAATAGACTTCTGATTTGGGGGCAGGGTTTGGCACCTCCTCAGAGCTGATAGGAAAACACTTACAAGGGTCAGCAGATAGACCTCAACTATCTATCAATCTATCTATCAATCATCTTTTTTTCCCCCTTTTGTTCTATGTCTATCTATGTAAGATAAGCAGGAGAAACATCCCAAAGAGAAAACAACAGAATCAATGATCCAAAGGGGGCATAGGAGAGGAATTGGAGGGGAGGAAAAGTGGGGAGGCAAAAAATTTAGGGATAAGGAAAGAATGAGAGACCTAAAATTGATGGCAAGGAGGACATATTGAACAAGTGCCATTTATCCAAGAGGAATTAATACTGAGAGCAGAATATAGGGTGAGCATGATAGTGGGATAGGAGGAAGGAGAAAGAAAAGAAGTAGGAAGCAAAAGCTATTTATAGAGGTATACCTATAGGTGTGTATATCTATGCCTATATATAAGTATATTAATTTATAAATTAATAAAGGATAGAGGTCAATTTACATATGTTAAATATTAAGATAGCAGATGGACTTTGGGCTTCTACTCTGCCTTAACACAAGAACACTTAATTCTAATAAACAGCCAGTTTTTGATACTGTGTCATTTTGGGTTGATTAGAGAAATAAATCCATAGACACTAATGTGTATAAGAAAGAGATTTATATACATGAGCAATTGAATATTTAGAAAACACCCAAGCCCAGTCCAGATCAAGTCCTTATAAATTCCTCTTTAGCCTCATGAAACACATGCAATGATGACAAATGTGGGAAGATCACAGTGCAGTGGATGCAAAGTACTGTGGATTGATCCAGTGGCAGTGGAAGTAGCATAAGTGCTGGCAAGGGTCTCTATGTGGTTCCTTAAGTTTTAGGGCTCTAGTTACATCAGCATAGCTCCAGCAAGCTCATCATCAGTAATGTCTCACAGGGAGTGAGCATGTGTCCCACCACCAGCAAGCTATTTATCACCTTAACACCTCCAAATGAGGTCATCAAATGGCAAACTGATTGGCAGGCTAAACTCCACCCCTTCACTATTGTTACTACTACACTCACCTTCCCAACACAATTGCTGAAGACAAAATGGATTCATAAGCAAATGTGGTGAAGAAAGAAATAGTGCCTGACTATCAGATATAGCATAAAGATTTAGCATCAGAGGTCTCAAAGGGTTGACATTAAACAAGTAGCCATCTAGCAGGGAAACAAATAAGCCCACATGGAAGAAGCATACCTGTGCATGAAGTACCTGTGAGATCAGGTATCAAAAGACCCGAAACAATTACTTCAAGGTGAAAGAGAGGGGTTGAAGTGGAAACCCAAAGCTGATCTATATACAATTGGACATGCCCCTCCCCCCCCAGAAGAGTTACAAGAAAGGCATGATTCAACCATACTGCAGTAAAGCATCAATGAAATACACATCATTCCTTCAGTTCAGTGGTTCTCAACCTTCCTAATGCTGCAACCCTTTAATACAGTTACACTTTAAAGAATACATGTTGTGGTGAACCCCAACCATAAAATTATTTTCATTGCTACTTCATAACTGTAATTTTGCTACTGTCAAGAGTTGGGTGGCCCTGTGAGAGGGTTGTTTGACCTCCAAAGGGATCATGACCCACACTTTGCGAACCATTGCTCTTGTTCCTGAATACTGCCTCCCCTCAACTACCATGACTCAGTTCCACCTTAAAAATCCAACTAGACCAGAGTACATACATTGATACAGGAAAAGCTCTTGACACATGGGATTCAGGAATGATAAAACCCCCTGAATCAGTAGTAGGAGTAGTGAGAACAGGATAGTAGGAGGTGATGGTGGAAGGGATGGGGAGAAAGGGAGATCAAAAGATTGGATATATAATCTCTCCCCCATCCAGAGGGGACAGATAACAGAAATATGAGTGAAGGGAGACAACAGACACTGTAAGAGATGGAATAACAATAATATATTGTCAAAATAGTGATCAAGGTTTCACGAGAGTGGGAGGGTGAGGAAGGGAGGGGTAAAAGGGGGAGCTGATACCAAGGCCTCCAGTCAAAAGGGAATTATTTAGAAATATTGATAGCAATAAAGGTACAAGTGTACCTTTACATATATATCATACATACGCTTGAATGATGGATTATTATAGATTTGTAAGAGTCATTCAACAAAATGATTAATAACGAAACAAAAAAAAAAGATGTCTTTTTTTCCCATAAAAAAATGGTTTTTGGACACAAAAAGAACCCTATCCAAATTAAAGCTAATATCTTTTTCCAAATATTGGTCATAATTTACTGGCCCATTCTTATGCATGTAGCTCAGTCCCTATTACTTTCTTCTTTTCAAAACTCCATGTTTTTTAACACCGATTATTTCTTTAGGGTTTTAATGAGCAAATTTTTAAATCTCTGGTCTAAATACCAGGAAAGCATTTGTTCTTTTCTTCAATGCAAAGTTGTTGGGATCAACCTAAGAGTATAAAAGAGAATACAGACAGGTTTACATATGTGCCCATTGGGACTCTTGTGTTATGATTGAAGGCCAGCAATGAAGGGATTACATTTTCAAAACAAGAATTAGGAAGAAAATTGTTCATTTCTCAAGGATTTACCTTCTCTGAACCTCTGATTTTAAGAGATATTTTTTGTTATATAAAGATGGGTACAAAAAAATCCAACATTAATTGTGCACTAAATACCTACTCACTGCTTTCCTAGATAAGGAATGCCTGGCATAGTGGTTTAGATATGGACTACTAACCTGGAAATCAATGGTTTGAATCCACCAGCCACTCTGCAGGAGAAAGATGAGACCATCAGCTTCCATAAAGATATACAGTCTGGGAAACTATACAGAGTAATTCTAATATCATCAATGGGGGTAGCTATTGGTTAGAATTGATTTGACATCAGTGAGCTTGATTTTTATTACTTTACTAAGAGAGGGATAAAGATATAGAGGATAGATGAATAGATGGATATATTTTTATGGGGGGGGCGCATCACTGCTCTCTGGTGGTGGGAGTAGGAGGCCCAGCCCCACTGCTGGAATTGAACCTCCATCCCATTGTGCCGCAGTCCCGCACACAACCACTACGCCACCGGGGCTCAGCCGATGGATAGATTTTTAAATGATGATATGCTACCAAAAGTCCATGAAAATGCAATTAAAGATAATTGTGTTCTTCCACAAATTTTCGTAGGCCACTAAAGTGTTTGTGTGTTTTTATGATTAATGAGAAAGCCAATGCCTCAGTTATCAAATTATGTAAGAAGTGAAAGAAATTGATTATATTCTTCATGAGGGATAGAGGCAATGACGTCCACATTGTACATTATTCTCAAAAGAATTTGAGAAAAAAGTATTGTGCAAAATATTGGGTATTAATTTGACAAGTAAGTGCCACTTTTATTTTCAGCTCTACATTCTGAATATATGTATGTATATATTTACATATAAAGAAAACACAAATTGATACATGTATGTCCATCTCTCCTTCATGTATCTATAGAGAAAACTAGACTCTGGTAGTAAATTTTTAAGAGTCACAGAATAGAGAGGGAAGTTATCAAAGGAGAAACAAACCCAGTTAACAGCAGATTAAAAGCACTGCAACATTTTTATTTACCCAAACTAAAACAAGCCATTGCCTTCATAGTTCCAATCTATCCCAAATTCACTGATATGTTAGAAGGATTTATAAGATTCAATACTCATTGCATTCATGGCTGTGGCAGTGATGTATTTGTGATGTCAATTTCATGATTTAGATGTAAGGGTGGAGTCTAGCTTGTTAATCTGGAGATGACCAATGAGTAGCTGATGAGGCCTCTGTGTGGGTCTGGCTTTCTCCTGGGGCTTCCGGGACTTCTGGGAAGTCTCGTGGTATTTCCCAACTGGAGAAGAGAGACTTGACTCTCAGTCTCTGTGAGTCAGTCTCCGAGACGACAAACTACTGACAAGATAAGATGGCAGTGGCCAACGAACTGGAGGAATGGGAGGAGGAGCCACACAGCCTTGAATGCAATGGAACCATTGTATTATCCTGATGGAACCAGACCTCTGAAGCTGGTGAAGCCACATGGAGTCGCCAGCCAATGCTGAATTGCTTCTCCCACCACTTGATGCTGTTTATAGACCCTGAGCCCTGGAAGTGAGGAGCCATGGGAAGATCCCTACTAGCACCAAGATGCTTTAACTGTACATACTTTGTGAGTCAGAAGGAGACGTTATAGGTTTCTTTCAGACATGTGGGCTAATGTTGGATTTATGAACTTGGACTGGAGTGGATTGGGATGTTTTCTCAATGTTCCATTCCTCTTGTATATAAACCTTTCCCTTATATCCTTATGTGTGTCTATGAATTTGTTTCTCTAGTCTACTCAGACTAATACAATGGCTCAGGTTTATTGAAGTAAAAATAGCAGGGGAAAAGAGTTAAGAAAAAAGTGATGCATTAGGAGAAGTTCAGCAAAGAAGGCACATCTGCTGAAACCTTCCCCATCTGGAATCAAATAGGACATACTTACTTCCCACTCCCTCATGAACACATGATAATTTATAAATTATTATTATTTTATCATATCTTACACTGTATGATGTCGGCCTTCACCCACTTCCTTGTTGTCCATACCCCAGGAGGAGGTTATATGTAGATCCTTATAATTGGTTCCCCCTTGCTACTCCTTTCTACCCCCACTCTCGCTCTACTCTCCTGGTATGGCCACTCTAACCATTGGTGCTGCAGGTATCATCTGTCCTGGATTCCCTGTTTTTCCACTTCCTATCTGTACATCTTCAGGTCTAGTCATATTTGTAAGGTAGAATTGGGATTATGATAGTGAGGAGGAGGAAGCATTTAAAAACAAGAGAAAAGTTGTATGTTTCATCATTGTTACACTGCACCTGACTGACTCATCTCCTCCCTGCAAACCTTCTGTAAGAGGATTTCTCATTACCTACAGATGGTCTTTGGGTCCCTAATCTGCATTGCCTCTGATTTACAATGATATAATTTTTGCTTCTTCATGCCTGATACCTGATCCCTTTGACATCTTGCGGTCAAACAGGCTGGTGTGCTTCTTCCATATGGGCTTTATTGCTTCTGAGCTAGATGACCCCTTATTTACCTTTAAGCCAGTAAGAACCCAAATGTTAAATCTTTTGATAGCCAGGCACCATCAGTTTTCTTCACCACACTTACTTATGCACCCTCTATGTCTTCATCAATCGTGTCAGGAAGATGAGCATCATGTAATGCCAATTTAATAGAACAAAGTGTTCTTGCAAGTAGGATGTACTTGAGTGGAGGCCCAATATCCATCTGCTGCCTCAATACTAAAGTTATAAATATATACACATAGATCTATTTCCCCATCATATATAAATATATTTACATGTGTACATGCCTATGTTTGGACTTCTATGAATTTGGACCTCAGTTTGTGATATTGTAATGCTTTGTGTGTTGGTGTCATGCTAGAAGCTATGCCACTGGCACTTAAAATGCCAGCTGGCTCACCCAAAGTTTCAGCAGAGATTCCAGACTAAAAACAGAAAATGAAGAAGGCTGTCCATTTTGGTGGAAGTAGCCACTGAAAACATTATGGATTACTATGAAACTTTGCCAGATAGTGAGGGTTTAATTAACACTGTCAGAGAATGAACCCCTCTGGTCCAAACACACTCAAAATGTGACTAAGGAGGATTTGCTTTCTCAGAGTGGAATTGACCATGGTGTTGTGAATGAAGTAAAATTGTGGGAATGGATCCACATTTGCTGACGGGGCACGACTCAAGAAAAAACAGCTGCAAAATTCTGCTAATGATAGGAATTTTCAATGTGAGAATTATGAATCTAGAAAAATTGGCAGTTGTCAAAAAATGAAATGGGAGTAAAGAAGTTCAATATACTTAGTGTTAATGAACTGAAGTGTACTGATATTGGCCATTTTGAATCATAAAACAGTATGATTTACTATGCCAGGGATAGCCCAGTTAAGAGAATGAGATTGCATGGATTGTTAAAAAAACAGCATTTCAAGATCTATGTTGAAGTACAATGCTAAATGTGGTAGGATTACATCTGTATGCCTTCAAGGAATTCAAAAAAATAAAATCATTAGTCAAATTCATACACCAAGTACAAAAGCCAGTGAAAAAGAAATAACTATTTTATATTGGAATGTAAAAGTTGGAAACAAAGAGGAAGGAACAATATTTAGAAAATATGGACTGTGGCAGTCACTGATCTGTGTCAATTTCAGCACTGGGAGTGTAGGGTTAGAGTCTACGTGTCTATCTGGAGATAGCCAATGAGGCTGCTCTGTAGGCCTGGTTTTCTCCTGAGAATTCTCATGGTATTTCCCAATTTGAAGTGAGAGACTATAGATTCAGTACCTTGTGGACGTGCAACTGAAAACATGGCAGCATGCTATAGACCATGAGTCCTGAGAAACCCAGAGGAGAAGCCACATAGACTTACCATAATGGAACCAGACCTCTGAAGTGGGAGAAGCCACATAGAGACTCCTGCCAGTGCTGAGATGCTTCCACCAACACTGCTTACACAAGGTTCTGCTCCCACTGGCCTGTGATTGTCCTGGCATCATTGCATGTGTAGTGAGTGTGAAGAAGACTCTGGATTGGTATCTGACATATATAGGCTACTAACTGACTTATGGGCTTGGACTGGACTGGGTTGGGGTACTTTCTCAATATTCCATTCCTCTTGTATATAAATCTCTCCTTTATATACATATCCATGTGTCTTATTGTCCTAAAAATATATTAATTGCTAATGTTAGATGGATCTTGGCTGAAAACAGAGAATAGATGTAATTTTGTTTTATTAATTATGCCAAGGCATTCAACTCTGTGGACCATAACACATTATGGATAACCTTCAGATGAATCAGAATTACAGAACACTTGATTATACTCATATTGAACATAAACATGGATTGATATGTAGGTGTGCAAACAGAATAAAGAGATACCACATAGTTGAAAGTCAGGAAAGGTGTGTGACTGAGTTGTTGTATCCAGTGGTGTGAATCAAATAACAACAGTTTGCTGCCTTAATGATCATTTTAAGTATTAAAAAGATATACTGACTGAAGTGTATTTATTATTCAAGAGTTAATATTAAATAAGAACAATAAAAGGTACACAAAATAGATTGTAAAAGTGTTTAAAATACTAATAAATATTAATAACTTATAGAATGTTAAAATTATTAATAAATATTGCTATAATTATAATGAAATATTAATTTAAGAGTTTGAAAATATTAAATATCTGAAAAAATAAAGCTTGTTTAAGAAATTTTCATTTTGCTTACTGTTTGGCATGTTCACTTGTAATATTCTTGTCTTTTATCTTGGCATCTCTGGCTGTGTGATATATCTTTTACCATCTTTTTCACAGTAGGGGTAGGGTACTATTCCTTTTGTGGTGGATCAATTATATGATATTCATTGTGTTTTATATATTAAAACCAGAAGACCCCTTTCCACTCCAGCTGAACTTACAGCAATTGTTCTGACAGTAATCTTAGTTTCTTGAACACTTCTAGAAATTGCATAATTAACTCATAATTGTGGGAACTTGGGGCATAACACAAAGCTTAAATGAGTGACAGCATGTCACCCTCTGGGTGTTTGGTGCTTTTTCTCTATATTATATGTGTATTTATGGAAGTAGCAAATGCAAGGAAATAAATATATATTTCATTAAATGTGTAATGAGTTTATGATATGAATATATAAATATAAGCATGATTCTAACTTCCAATACTACCAGTGAAGTGAATATTCCAATGGACACATCGAATTTGCTCTTGGACAGATGAATGCTAAAAAAAGCCCCTAAGGAATATAAATTTTTGATTTCCACATTAAGTGACTGCCCAGTCACTCCCCTTAGAGAGAACCCTGATTGCAAGTGCCATTTGTAACAACTGGTTCTTTAATTCAACTCAAAATTAGGTATGGGTTCTACTAAACTGGTAGGAACCAACTGAATCCTACCACTGGTAGTATCCTCTCACATAATTATTCAATATGTATGTTTAGGAAATTGTCAGAGAAACTGGATTATATGGAGAAAATATGTGCCATCAACATTGGAGGAAGACTTGCACCTATACAGGTGAAAAAACCTTTCTTGCTGAAAGTGAGAACTTGAAACATTTGTAGATAAAGATCAAAGATTGCAGCCTTCAGTATGGATTACAACTCAAAGAAGATTAAGTTCTCACAATAGGCAACATCATAATGGAGAAAAGTTTCAATTTGTGAAGAATTTTGTCTTGTTTGGAATCACAGTCATTGCTCACAGAAGTTACAGTCAATAAATCAAATGCAGCAATGCATTGGATAAATCTGTTGCACAAGACCTCTTTAGAGTATTGATAAGCAAGAATGGTCCTTTGAGGACTAACATCTGGTTGATCCAAGCCATAGTATTTTTATTTGCCCCACATGTATGTGAAAGTTGGACATAAATTTAGGAAGACAGAATAGGATTCAATATAGTGTTGTGGTGCTGGTGTAAGTATTTAAAGAACTAACAAATCTGTCTTGGAAGAAGTATGGTATGCGTGCTTCTAAGAGGCAAGGATAACAAATCTTTGCTATGTATACTTTGAACATATTGTCAGGAGAAATCAGTCCCTAGAGAAAAACATAATGCTTGGTAAAGTGGATAGGTTAGAGAAAAACAGGAAAGCCCTATATGAGAAGGATTAGCCCAATAGTTGCAACAATGAGTGGAGGATGAAAAAGGCCCATGTGGTATTTGCTTTTGTTGTGCCTAAGACTGCTGTGAGTTGGAACTGATTTAATGGCATGTAAAACCAATAAAAGAAACTAATCAACCATGACCATTAGTGATACTGACATATAGTTAAATCTCAAACTCACTGCTATTGATTTTATTCCAACTCAACCCTCACATGCTCATGCACTGCCATCAAGCTGATGCTGTTTCACAGGGATCCTATAAAACAGGGTAAAATTAATTGTGTGGGTTTCCAAGACTGTAATTATTAAAGGGAGTAGAAATCCTAGTCTTTCTTGGAGAGCCTACTGGTTTCAAACTGTCTTCTTTGAGAATCACATTCCAATGTATAACTACCACATAAGCTGTGTCCCAACGCATGTAGACCCTAAATCACGGTTAATTCATTCTGCCAGATACTTTCACATCTGTTGATATGGCACCGTGGGTTACATGATAGATTGCTAAGCACAAGGTCAACAGTTTGAACTCAGTCTTTCTTGTGAGAAAGATGAGACTGCTCTTATAAATATGTATAGCCCTGGAAACCCTAAGGACCGGTTATACTTCATCAGAGTTCCTTTGTAATGATTTAGAATCAAGTTGATGGCAATGAGTTTGTCTTTTTATTTGTTTGACTTTGTTTGGATGGCACAGCAGTGAACATTCCTGAAGGAGATCACTGAATCAATGGATCTATTATATTAGAAATAAAGAGAATTTTATTCTTATAGCCCATTCAATCTTCTCATGACTTTAGTTCAATCTCTACTATTCTTATGTTAATAAAAATACCAAATTTTGAGACAACTTTCTGCCTGTATTCTCAATATTTAAGATTTGCATATATGAAATGTGAAGAAAATATTATCAAAAGAAGACATAAAATATTGAGTAGTCTTTGTTTAAATTTCCACAAAACCTCAGTTTTTATGCAATATAAGAAGCACCATTACAATGCTTGTTTGGTTTACTTTGCAGGAACATAAAGTGAAAATTCCTTGAGCAAGGAAAGCAGCTCGTTTGCCAAGTCTGCACATTTAACTCTATTGGTAGCTTCGGGCTAGCAATACTTTTTCCTGACAATTTACATGCTGCCCCAGCCCAAGGTGGCTGAAATGAAGGCTATGCATATACAGAGTTATAAAAGAACTTGGCTCCCAACATCGGACAGACTTCAGCTTTTAAAAGGAAATTCACATTGATCCGTGGTAATGTGATGTTTGTGCATTTTTCGGAACAGAATTGCTAGACAAATGCATTGTTTTAGCTGTCATTATATATAATATGATGTCAATAATCCATGTTTTTTCATTAATACTATTATTCTCATTACATTATCATGCCTACCTTCATTGTTGTGTGTCCTGAATCCCACATGCACATTAAGGCATAGATAACTGTGAAGGAACAGGATTGCATACAAATTGTGGTGAGCTGGCACACAAAGCATTTTAATTCCTCTAGTTTTTTGTTTGTTTGCTCCCCCTAAAGAAAAAGGAAAACAACAGATAATTTTCTTGGATAATCAAATTTCCAACTGCTTCTAAAAGACAGATTTCATCAAAGTAATTAAAATATTATGGTGGTTGGATGACAGTGGTTTAATCACTTTGGTGATTTTTTTGACTTTTGAAGGATTATTAAGTAGAATTTTAATTTTATCTAATTTTTCTTATTTTAATTTTACTATAAAGTGGAATTAAGTATATTTGAAACCAAACATGAGAATGGTATAGACTATCTCAGGGTTCACATTTCATTTTTTTCAGCAAGTGACTTTACATATTACCCTTACTTCCCAGGGTACAATATAGAAACACTTCATAGTGACTAAACTGAGCTAGAAAAATAATGGAATTTTATAATAATTCTCTAGGGTGGTAAAAATCTAAAACCAAAAACCCTTTGCCATCCACTTGATTCCAAGTAATAGGGAGAATTCCAAATAATAGGGAGAGAAATGTTCTCACAGAATTTCCAGGTCTGACTTTCTAAATTTTTAGCAAATATTCAAATTAAGGGATGATAAAAGCAATCTGAATTATTACATCTCCCTTTGCATTGAGGAAACAATAAATTGTATTTTGAGAGATTTTATGTAAGATGCTGTTTTATTTTTAAATTTTAGACAATAACAAACTTAAAGAAAAAAATTGTCAGAATAATTAAGAGAACTTTTTTCCTGAACAATTTGAGAGTACATTGTTCTCTCCCAAATTCACTGCCATGGAGTCAATTCCAACTTATAGCAATCATCTTTTTTGGAGCAGACCACCTTTTCATTTTTTGGAATGGGATTGATGGGTAAGCAGGCCAAGCTTTTGATTAGCAAGTCCATGCTTACCAAATAGAGCCACCAGGGCTCCTATACTACCATCCAGTATCCTATAAACAAAAACATGCCCCTATATAATCACCACATAGCCATTAAAAATAAACCATTTGCATTCAATTCTGCCATCTTATCCTTATGTTCAAGAGCCCTGATGGTAGAGTGGGTTAGTCAAAGGATTACTAAGCAAAAGGAAAGCAGTTCAATACCACTTGCAGTTCTGCTGGAGAAAGAGGAGGTGTTCTTTCCTAAAGAGTTACAGTCTCAGAAACCTACAAGGGAATTTCTACTCTGTCCTAGAGGGTCACAGGAAGTCGGAATTGGTGAGATGGTAGTGAGCTTAGTCCTGAGTTTTATCTTCTCTTTGATGTCTGATATCTGATCTCACTGATACCTCATTCCTCAGTTGATAGATATGTGGGTTGTTTTCAATTCCCTGCAATTGTGAACTATGAGCATCTCCATAACGAACATTGAAGCACAGATGTCTGACGGGGATTTGTTTCTTGCCTCTTCTGGGTATACGTTTAGAAGGGGGATTGTTCTGTCATATGGTAGCTCAAGCTCCATCTGTTTTAGATATCACCTAATGTATTTCAATAGTGACTATATATACCTACAGGTCCACCAGGATTGAATGAGAGTTATTGTCTCCCTACATTCCATTTTCATCAGAATTCACAAGTGAGATTTAGTTGCAATGTTCTTATAAGAGTCTTGAAAGTTCATCTGTCCTTCACTGAAATCATGATGGTGATCACTTTTGAAGATCACAGGCCAGATGTTTTATGAAATGCCTCTCACTTTGGGTTTGGGTGAATATTTTTCATGATTGAATGTAGGCCAGGCACCTTTATCTTAGACTGCAGTAACTCTGAAGAAGCCTTATGTTCTTCATATCACAATCTTATTAGTATGCAATTAAAAATAATTTTATTGGGGGCTTGTACAACACTTATCACAATCCATCCATCCATCCATTGTATCAAGCACATTTGTACACGTGTGTACAAATTCTCAAAACATTTGCTTTCTCTTGAGCCCTTGGTATCAGCTCCTTGTTTCTCCTCTCCCTCCCCACTGCCCACTTCCTCATGAATCCTTGGTAGTTTAGAAATTATTATTATTTTGTTGTATCTTACTTACACTCTCCAACACCTCCCTTCACTCACTTTTCTGTTGTCCATCCCCCTGAGAAGAGATTATAAGTAGATCCTTGTAATCGGTTCTCCCTTTCTACCCCACCTTCCCTCTACCCTCCCACTGTCACCACTAATCCTGGAGAGATCATCTTTCTTGGATTCCCTGTGTTTCCCGTTCCTATCTGTACCACTGTACATCCTCTGGTCTAGTCAGAAATGTAAGGTGACAGTCATCTTCTTATGTTAATTTTATGATTGAAATGTAGGGGTGGAGTCTAGCCTGTTAATCTAGAGATAGCCAATGAGCAGCAAATGAGCCCTCTGTGTGGGCATAGCTTTCTCCTGATATGTCTGAGAAGTTTCCCGATATTTCCCTCATCGAGATGAGAAGATATCTTCCCCAGTTGTTGGGGAGACAGTCTCAGGGATGATGAATCATGGACAAGACAAGATGGCAGCAGAGAGACCACACAGCTTTGCCCTGATGTAGCCAGACCTCTGAAGCTGGAGCTGCCACATGGAGACCTCTGCAAGTGATGAGTTGCTTCTGCTGTTGATGGACCCTGAGACCTGGAAGCAAGAAGCCATGAGGAGACCCCTGCCAGCGCCAGGATTCTGCCCCTGTTGACCTGTGACTTCATGAGTCGGAAGGAGACTTTATAGATTGATTTCAGGCATATGGGTTAATATCGGACTTATGACTTTGAACTGGACTGGGCTCAATGTCCTGTTCCTCTTGTATATAAATACCTTTTCCTTATATCTATATGCATGCCTCTAGTCTACCCGGACTAACACAATTGGGATCATGATATTGTGAGGGAGGTAGCATTTAAATATTAGAGGAAAGTTGTATGTTTTATCATTGCTACACTGCACCCTGACTGGCTTGTCTCCTTCCGCTGTTCCTTCTATAAGAAAATGCTCAGTTTCCTACATATGGGCTTTGGTTCTCCACTCCACACTCTCCCTCATTCACAATGATGTGATTTTTTCTTCTGGGACTTTGATGCCTGATACCTGATCCCATTGATACCTAATGATCACACAGGCTGATGTGCATCATCCATATGGGCTTTGTTGCTTCTGAGCTAGTTGGCTGCTTATTTATCTTCAAGTCTTTAAGACCCCATATGCTCTATCTTTTGATAGCTGGGCACCATCAGCTTTCTTCACCAAATTTGGTTATGTACCCCCTTTGTCTTCAGCGATTGTTGGGAAGGGGAGCATCATGGAATGACAATTTATTACAAAGTATTCTTGCACTGGGGGAGTAGTTGAACGGAGGCCCACTGTCTACCTATTACCTTAACACTAAATGGCAAATATATGCACATGGATCTATTTCTCCATACTCATATATGAATATATGGAAATATGCACATGTCTTTATTTAGACTTGTATAAATACCCTTTACCTCCTATTTCTTTCCTGTATTTCCTTTTACTTTCCTCTTTTCCAACTATTATTATCAGTAATTCCACTCAGTTACATTATCCTTTGTCCAGTCCTACCAGACCTTCAACACCCTCCTCACCACTAATTTTGGATCACTTGTTCTTTCCCTGTCCCTTGGTTTGTTAATACCACTTCTTTTCTCCCACCAACCCCTCTCCTATGTCCCCCCCACCCCGAGCCATTGGTCCTATTGTTTTCTCCTCCAGATTGTTTTTCCAGACTATCAATGCACACAAACAAGACAAGGCAAAATGGAGCAACAAAAAACCAAAGAGCAACAGCAACAAAGCAATGACAAAAAAAAAGCCTGTAAATAGTTGTTCAAAGTCTGTTTATTGTCATTTAGGAGTGTTTTCTGGTCGAGTCTGATGGACTGTCACATCCTGGTCCCAAAGTCTATTTTTGGTATTCCCTCAGAACTTACTTGCTCTGCTCCCCTTGCTGCTCTTTCACACTCTTTAGTGTTTTCCCTCAGTGTTGGGGGGTCAGATCAGGCAGTCCCCACACTGTGTTTCCAGTGTTGTCTCTTATAGGTCTAGAGGTCAGTGAGAGATGTCCTGTCTCATAATGGGGCCAGTCATATGGCCTTCTCTGTGGATTGATCAATCTGAGCAGGAGTATCATCACTAAGACTTGGTGGACTAAGACCTGCTCCACTCTCTCTTCCTCTCCCTTCATTTGTTCTCCTGTGCTCTGATCAGACATGACCCTCTGCCTGAGTTGCAGCTTCAATGTTGTCCTCTGAAGTAAATTTTTCTGGGGGGAGGTGCAACCTGTCCACATAGTTGGGGTTGGGGCTGGTCTCAAAGACCTCTTTACTGGTTCCCTTCTTCATACTGGTAGGTCACATTCACATCTTGGAGCAACAGGTGGCAATATGGAGATATAAAAAAGCCACCCCCTTTGGGTGGGTTAGTGCCCTGTTTACCCACCACCCATTTCTTTTTTTCCCTTTCCTCACTTTTAGTTGGCTACCATATGGCTACCTGGATTTGGTCTGGCCCTTGCTATACTACCTGGACCTCACCCCAGGAATGTTTGTATACTTACTACAGGGAGTAGATTTTTCCCTAAGCCCCTTTTGCATTTTTTGTTTAAGTTCAGCAGAGTCATGTTGTACTTGTCCTTTTGTGCTTGGCTCCCTTTGTTCACTTAGCATAATTTCCACCAGTTTTACCCATACGGCAATGTGCTTCATATGTTCATCATTGCTTTTTAGCTATGCTTAGTACTTCATTGTATGTATGTGTCAGTTTTTTAATCCATTCCTCAGTTGATAGATATTTGGGTTGTTTCCAACTCCTTGAAATTGAGAACTGTGAACATTGCCATGATGAACATGGGAGCACAGATGTCTGGCCATGGTTTTTTCTTGCCTCTTCTCGGTATATGGTTAGAAGGGAGATTGTTGTGTCATATGGTAGTTCGATTTCCATCTGTTTTAGATATTACCTAATTTATTTGCATAGTGGCTGTATATACCTACAGGTCCACCAGCAGTAAATGGGAGTTCCTGTCTTTCTACAACCTCTCCAGCATTTCTTGCCTTCTGATTTTTTAATTGGGCTATCTTTAAGAATGTTAGGTGGTATTTCATTGTTGTTTTAATTTGCATTTCTATTATGGCTAATGATCACAAACATTTTTTCATATGTTTGCTGTTCATTCAGATTTCTGTACCTGTGATACTTCTGTTCAGGTCCTTTGCTCATGTCTTCAGTGTGCAATTGGTTTTCTCCTTTTTGAAAGCTAGTAAGAACTGTAGATTTTAGTAATAAAGCCTTTGTCTGATTTGACAATGGTAAAGATGCTTTCCCTGTCCAGGTGTGTCTTTTATTGCTCTTTTGGTGAAGTCTTATGATGTCCATAGCTGTTTGTGTCCCTCCCTATTTCTGATAGTCTATGTATTTCCTGCACCAAAGTCTTCGGATTGGTTCCAATCACCTCATTGACCTTCTATTCTGACATTCTGCTATACTCCCTTATTGCTTCCAGTGCTCCCTTGTTGAGTCTTTGGAATTTTCCATATATAGAATCATATCATCTGCAAGTAATGATAGTTTCACCTCTTCCTTCCCCAGGTAAATACCTTTGATGTCTTGTCTTTGCTTTATGCTGTTAAATAAAGCCTCCAGTATGGTAAGTAAGAGTGGGGACTCACCTCCCCAACAGGATCACTGAAGACAAATGTGTGCATAAGCAAGTGAAGAAAGCTGATGGTGCCTGGCTAGCAAAAGATGTAGCATCTGGTGTCTTAAAAACTTGAAATTAAGGCTGAGCCCTGGTGGCGTAGTGGTTGTGCGTGGGACTGCGGCCCACTGGGATGGAAGTTTGATTCCAGCTCCACGGAGCAAATGCTGGGCCTCCTATTCCCACGACCTGAGGGCAGTGATGCCCCCCCCCAAAAAAAAAAAAAAGAAAGAAAGAAAACTTGAAATTAAACAAGTAGCCATCTAGTTCAGAAGCAACAAATCCCACATGGAAGAAGCACACCAGCTTGTCAGAACACGAGGTGTCAAAGGGATCAATATCAGGCTTCAACAATTAAAAATCACAATATTGCAAGCTCACTTTCCTGATATGATCACTGATGACAAATGTGTGCATAAGCAAATGTGGTGAAGAAAGGTTATGGTACCCGGCTATCAAAAGATAGAGCATCTGGGGTCTTAAAGGCTTGAGTAAACAAGCGGCCATCCAGCTCAGAAACAACAGAGCCCACCAGTCTGTGTGACTATAAAGTGTTGAAGGGATCCTATGTCAGACATCAAAGAACTAAAATTATATCATTATAAATGAGGGGGAGTACAGATTGGGGACCCAAAGTCCATCAATAGGTGAAACGACAAACTCGTATAGAGAGGTTACAGGGAGATGAGCCAGTTAGGGTGCAATATAGTAACAATGAAATATGCAACTTTCCTCTAGTTCTCAAATGCTTTTTCCAACCCAATATCATGATCCCAATTCTACCAGGTAATTCCAGCTAGGCCAGGTGATGTACACTGGAGTTGGAAACATGGATAATTTAGGATAGATATTCCCTCAGGACTAGTGATGTGAGTGGTGTTACTGGGAGAATGGAGGGATGGTAGAGTAGAACTGGGGAACCAATTTCAGGGATCTACATATAACCTCCTCTCTGGGACACAGCCAACAGGGAAGTGAGTGAAGGGACACATTAGACAGTGTATGATATGAAAAAGCAATAACAATCTGTAAATTATTAAGGGTTCATGTGGGAAGGGGTAGCGGGAGGGAAGGGAAATATAGGGAGCTGGTACTGGGGGCCTAAGTGGAGGGAGACTGTTTTGGGAGTGATGATGGCAACAAATGTGCAAATGCGGTCTGTATACAATTGATGTATGTATGGATCGTAATGGGAGTTGTATGAACCCCCAATAAAATGATTCATTAAAAAAAGGGCAAGGGGAAAGAGAAGCTTATACCAAGGGCTCAAATGGAAAGTATTTGGAAATCAACATGGCAATATGTGTACAAATGTGCTTGATACAAAATCATTGGGAGCAAAAAAGAAGAAGAAAATGAGTGGAGACAAAGGACATCTTTTTCTGGTCCCCTTTTTCAGTGGGTTTGTATTAGTCTTTTCTCCATTGGCTATCACATTGACTATTGGTTTTTCATATATAGCTTGTATTGTCTTCAGGAATTTTTCTTCCATTCCCATCTTCTTGATTATCTTAAACAGGAATTGGTGTTGGATATTGTCAAATGCTTTCTCCACATTTATTAATATTATCATGTGGTGCGTATAGTTTTTCATATCAATGTGGTGAATAGTACTAATGGTCTTTGATGTGTTGAACTATCCTTACATCTCTGGTATGAATCCCACTTGGTCCTGATGAATTAATTGCTTTATGCACTTTGTATTCTATTGACCGGTACTTTCTTAAGGATTTTGACATTTATGTTCATTAGGGATGTTGGTCTGTAGTTCTTCATTCTTGAGGTATCCTTGCCCAGTTTCTGTATCAGAGTTTTACTAGCTTCACAGAAGGAGTTTTGGATTTTGCCATCTTTTTCTGTGTTTTGGAAGAGTTTATGTAGGATTGGATTAGTTCTTCCTTGAATGCTTGGTAGAATTCTCCTGTAAAGCCATCAGGTTTAGGGAATTTTTTGGTTGGTAATCTCTTGATAACGTTGTCTATTTCTGACATTCTTGATGTCCATCGGGGATATCCTAGGGAGCAATTGTTTTTCCAAGAATTTGTCCAGGTATTCCAAGTTGTCAAATTCATTGAAGTATAGTCCTTTTTAGTACTGTGTAATTATCATTTTGATTTTATTAGGGTCAGTTGTATGTCCCCTCTTTCAACCCTCATTCTTGGTATTTAAATTTGGTCCCTTTTTTCTTTCGTTAGGTATGTTGATTCTGTTTATCCTTTGAAAGAACAAAGTTTTTAGCAGCTTTATTTTTTCCATCTTTCTGGAAGTCTCTCCCATCTCCCTGACTTGTCACGAGATACATATGAGGTCAGGGATGGAATGTTGTGCCACATTTTTATTTGTCCTTTTGCTCATTTTGTTCACTTGATTAAGATGTCTGCTAAATTTCTCTATAATAATGTTCCACTTTTCCTCTATAACTAGAAATTATTTCATTGTAATGTACTTAAGAGTTATACTCATACTCATTACTCAAAAAATTTTAAATTAATTTATTTGGTGCGTGAGGAGCATGGGTCGTGTAGTTGGGTTGCACGCTGGGTTGTGATCTGCATGGTTGGCAGTTGGAAACCACCAGAGCAGCTCCAAGCAACTTTCTAATCCTACAACAGTTACAATAAACCTAGTATGAGTCAGCATCAACTCAATGCCAGTGAGTTTGTTTGTTCCCTTTAGCTTACAGGTACACAGTGGGATACATGTTGGCTGCTAACTTCTAGTAAAGCAGTTTGAAACTACTAGCCTCTTTGCATGGAATAGATGGGCTTTCTACTTCTGTGAAAAGTTACAAATTTAGAAATTCACAGAGACTGATTTACCCTATTTTCTAGGGTCCCAATGAGTTGGCATCGACTTGATGATAGTAAAATTGGGTTTGGTTGAATCCAGGTGCCCCATAGCTTAAAATCTATTGCTTTGTTTTAGTTGTTGGTATCATATTGTCTCACACATGGTCAATGAGAACTCAAAACTGAATTCTCTACCCTTTTGTCACGTTCTCACAATCCTGTTTGAGTATTTCATTTTCTAGTATTCCAGGATCATCCTGACTCATTTTTTTTTTTACAAAAAAACCCCCAGTTTATTTATCTGTCAGTTCTTCCAAAGTTGAAAATATCAAGTCCTATAGCTAAGGAGAAAAACAAACAAACAAATAAACAAAAACTGAGACTCCTGCCCCCTCCCTCTGACTCATTCTTAGAGTTAGATTTTTCCCTAAGGAGCCTCAGAATGGTATTTAGAAGACCTGATCTGGATGGTAAGTATATTTATTGAAATTGGTGTGATCCAATTCCGCTAACGAGTGGAATTAGACAATATGCATATATATATACACAAAATATATTAATGTCTATGTTGATCATTTCTATTTCATATACACTGAAGACAATGACTTTACATCAATATTCATTCCAGTTTCATGCTTTTCCATGTGGTTCCTACCATCTGTGACAATCATGGGAGAAAGATGAGACTGTCCCCCCCCCAAAAGATGTATAGTCACAGAAATCCTAAGGCACACTTCATTTTGGTAGATGTTTAATTTGTTCTAGATGATATAATGTCTTTAAGAAATAATTCTTCATCATGAGAATGAGAATTGGGGAAGTAAACAGAAAATCAATGAGGTTAGGTTAATACAACTTTTGAAGTTCTGCTATTTCAGTTGTTAAATGTGGGCAACACAATACCAAAGGTATTCACATTGAACTTGTCATATATAAAAGTTCTATGACCTTTATATATATACTCCCTTATGATCCTGAAAAAATCCTGTGCTTTTGTGAGCTAATTTTATTAATGTTAAGCTTACTCAGATTTAAAAATATTTTCATTGGTGTTATTTATGTGATTCAATAATTCCATCATATCTAGAAAGATTGTCCAATGATTATCACATCAACTTTAGAACATTTTCCTTCTTTCGCCCATTAGTGTTGATTCCCCATTTCTCTCCCCACTTCTTACTGTGTTCCCATTCAATCATTAATACAATTACTGTCTTTATAACAATTTTCTATACAGAAAAAAAAAACATACAAAACAGGGAAATCAAAACAAAAGGACTCAACATCAATGGCCATATAAAACAGAGAGATAAAACACAATTCATGCATTGGAGAGAATATTAAAATTTTACGATAATTAAAAATGAGCCAAAGGGAGATGTAATGATATCCCAGCCTAGCATAGCTGCTAAAAACCATGTCACAATGACTTGTCTAATATTTAGGCTGCTCATGTTCCTGGTCAATGGACAGTGGAGATTCAACAAGGACTCAATCAATATAGGAAACTTGCAAATAGATTTTGGGCTTTCTTTATGATTTCTAGCATTTTCCAAACCAGGTGATTAGAAGTCAGACTATCATTTTATTATAGTATATCATAAATCATCATCATTGGATTTAAGGTTATTTTATTAATAGTAAAATTATTTTAGAAAACAGTACAACAATTGAGTAAAGAAATTTGCATATGTGTGGGATATCTTATTAGGCTCCAATACATGAATTATCTTAACTCATACATCTTCAAAACCTGGGTGGCTGAACACTAGTTACACAAACCTTGAGACTTTTTCATATATGGCAATATTTTCAGTAACACTCATTGCAAAGGCAGAGTCATGCCTGATAGTTTAACACAACCTGTAAACAGGCCGAGAGAGTGTGAAAATAAAAGAATGTATATTGGACCTGGGCCACCATTCACTGGGTGCCAGATTGCTTTTATGTTTTCAGGTCATGTCTATAGGGAGGTCAACTGGCCAATTATCAGAAGAGAGAAACTCATTTTTCTTCTTGCAAGGCGACTGGTGATTTTCAACTGCCTGTTTTCTGGATAGCAGTTCAACCTGACAGCGCAAACAGGGCTCCTTTTCATAGGTATTCAGGAATGTCAATCCTCCAGAGTTCATGTTAACATCTAATTTACAAATAGTAGGAAACAAGTCTTCAATTTTGAAAAATTGGTTGGTAGTCAACATATGAAGATTATAGGAGTAATCAGATATTGTTGTAGTGTACATCTGAGGTTTTTAATGAGGATTAGAATACTATAGAGTAATTTATCATGTCAAACAAAGTCATATCATTACAAAATGGGTCATTTAGTGTATTATATTATGGTACTTTGCTTGTTAGAGCTTTGAAATTATGAAGAAATCTCCTTAGCCAGCACTTTCTAATAGCAAGGATCCTTAGAGGGTTTCTTGTGTGTGTACTTCCAATAAAGTGAATCTATTTCAATATTTAATCACTGTCTAAATTTATCAGGTCTGAAAGGTTTGCGATTGTGTTTCATCACATTATATATACCTAGTCTTTTTTAAAAAAATGTTCTTTGTGAATATTCAGCCTAAACATAGAGGAGGAAAAAAAGTATGTGGAGAGGTGCCATCTTCTACATGGATTATTTTTGGATAAAATTGGTTTCTCATCTCATTACTGTCAGTTTCATAATACATTATAAAAACGAGTAATATTTCTGTTGTTTGTATTCTTTTTTCTTTGCTTCTTTTTTCTTTTGTTTATTATAATAGATGGGCTTTTGATTCATGATATCAACTTATTGGATTTGGAGATTCTTTCTAACACATATAATTTTAGAAGTTGGGCTTGTTTTGCTATAGTAGTGTTCCACTGCAATTTAAACCCAATTAATAAAGGTCATCTGGTTTTTCATAAACATGGCAAAATATTGACAAAAGTTGTGTTAGTTGAAAGTGTTTCCATTAGGTTAAATTTTTGACAATATTTTCCTTCTTTTCAATGAATTCCTAGAAAGATTCAGAATTTCCTTAATTCTTGAGAGTTTTTTAATGATTTCTGGTCTTCTGCTGTCCCCTTCATAGTAATCTTGCATTGCCTTTAGATTCATTAGTCATATCTTCTTTAAAGGGTTAAATAGTTTTTCGCAATTTCAGTATTTCTCCCTAACCACCGAATTACATACACATTTTTCATATACTTCTTTATTGTTCTGATTTAAAATATTGTCATTTTAAAACATAAAATTATGTTGCTTCTCATTCCCATTCCTTTAAATCTCAAAAATTAGTACATGAAAACTTAACCACATTACAAACTTCATTTAATTGCTAATGGTATGCAAGAGACTAAATATATTTCAATTCTTTTAATAATAATAAGGTCTTTGCTAATCTACAGAGGTGTATGAAGGCTGAGTTGATTAGATTATACTTGTTAGACTTAAATTATGCACATTCCCAGCTGTGGTATCCTTAGCCCTCTTACTCATGGGTTGTCTAGCTTTCTAGTCCTACTTTCCATACTCTCTTTGGACTTAAGAAGAAATTGAACCTTATTTCTTTGTCTCATCTCTCTCTATATATCTTATTGAAATTCAATGTTGCTGTAACCATTTTCTCGAGATATTTTACTAAAACTATAGTCAAGTATTTCCTCAATTGTTTTAGTGGATTCCTATGTGCGTTAATGGGATTGAATGCAAGGTGAATCTGCCTTAAATGTAAGCATGTGGAGCCTGTGAGGAAAGTGAAATGGAGGGGTGTGTGTCGAAATTGATGACTGCAACTTGGCCTACAAGGGGAAACTGGAGGATTTTGGCCGATAAGTTCCTGACTACTAGGAATTTGGACCAGCGCAGCCTTGGACCAGGGCAGCAGAACACCATTGTACTGGGCACAATCCATGGGATATATCAAAATCGCTGAATTCTTGCTGCAACGTGGAGTGCCAGTCAATGATAAAGATGATGCAGGTTGATCTCCTCTTCATATTGCTGCTTCTACTGGCTGGGACGAGATTGTCGAGGTCCTTCTAGGTAAAGGTGCTCAAGTGAATGCTGTCAGTCAAAATGGCTGCACCTCCCCTGCATTACACATCTTACCAAAATAGGCATGAGATTGCTGTAATGTTATTAGAAGGTAGGTTTAATCCAGATGCTAAGGACAATTTTGAGGCTACAGCAATGCACTGGGCAGAAGCCAAGGACACTTAGCCTGTGACGAGGAGAGAGTTGAAGAAGCAAAACTGCTGGTGTCCAGTGAAGCAAGTAGTTACATTGAGAATAAAGAAGAGAATAACCCCTGCAAGTAGCCAAAGGTGGCTTGGGCTTGATATTCAAGAGAATGGTGGAAGGTTAAGCAGCCTGGATTTTTTAAAAAATCATTTCATTGGGGACGCTTAATAGGTCTTATAATAATCTATACACCAATTTCACAAGTGTTGCCATCATCATTTTCATTCTGTTTAAGTCATTGGTATTAGTTCTTCTTTTTCCCTCCTTCCCCTATCCTCCTACCCTTGTGAACCCTTGATAAATTATAAATAAGTATATTTTACATATCTTGCATGACTACTATCTACCTTCACCCACATGGGGTGTAGATATCGATCACTGGAAGTTTTCTCTTTTTTCTTCCCATTCTCCCAGCTCCCCCACCCCACCCCACCCTCCGCATTGTCCCTACTTTCTTGATGTCACTAGTCCCCAATCTTTTACTAAGGGAATTATCTGCAGCAGTATACATGCCCTGGGCTAGCTGGATTTGTAAGGTGGAGCTGGAATCATGATATTGGGGGTGGAGGAAGCCTCAGGGAACCAGAGGAATAATGTTTGTTTCATCAGTGCCATAAAGCACCCTGACTGATTTGTCCCTTGTGGCACTTCTGTGAGAGAATTTCCAGTTGTCTGCAGATGATATTTAGCTCTTCTGATCCTGTCAACACCTTTAGGCATCTTGACTTTATTTTTTGTGTATTTTTTGATTCCCCTCCCATCCCACCTCCAGTGTTCTGGAAACTAATGAGTGATGTTTTCTTGCCTTCAAAGCCTTGGATATATTGAATATTGTTCCTGCTGTTAAAACTTTACAAACTGTTTACCAGGCATTGGTTACTGTTGGAATAATTCTACTACTAATAATAATTCCCTAAATTGAACTTTGGTCTGCCTTCAACCAGTGATTCTATGCCTATCATGGGCCTTCCACACCCATCCATGTACTCTCTGTCTCCCCCCGGGGCACATCACCACCAGTAATGGGAGAGGACCAATGATTACTCTGACAAATGTTTTGAGGTGGATGCTAGAATGTTCCTCCACAAGTTGAAGCCCATCCCAATTTGTTTTACAAGTTCACCAAGGCCTGTGCCAAACTGTTGCTTTTTCGCAACATTAAGTTTTAATTTACTGGTATGATAGAAGGAATATATATTTATATAATATATTTTATTAACATATTGTTGGGGGGCTCTTAGATATCTTATTACAATCCATAATTCAGTTTTATTAAGCACACTTGTACATATGCTGTCATAATCACTTCCAAAACTTTCTACTTGAGCCCTTGGCATTAGATCCTTCTCGTCTCCCCTCCCAACCTCACAAATCCTTGATCAAGTATATATTATTATTATTATTTCATATATCCAACCTTGTGATTGGCTCCCCCTTTCTTCTCCTGATCCCCACTTCTCCAGCCCTCATAGAATTGCTACTCCTACTACTATTCCCTAGGGGTTTCTCTGTCCTGGATTCCTTGTGTCGAGAGCTCTGATCTGTAATAGCTAAACTGCACCCTGGCTTACTGGTCCCTTCTTTGTGACCCTTCTGTAAGGGGATGCCCAATTATCTACAGTTGGGCTTTGGGTCTCCACACCGACCCCCCTCATTCACATCAATATAGTTGTTTGTTTTGAATCTATTATTATGTTTTTGTAGACCAAATTTTGAGGTGAAGGGCATGTCATCCATATTTTGTATTCATAAACACCAAAATACAATAAAACTATGAAATGTGAAAAAAAGTAAGAATGTGGACATGTCATTGCAAATGAATCTATATTATTCTAAGTTACTACCATAAGTGTAACTATTATTCATAGGCAATTGTGTTAGTCTGGGTAGACTAGAGGAACAAATTTCATAGACATGCATATGGATATAGGGGTATGGTTTATATATAAGAGAAATAGGACATTAAGAAAGCACCCCAATCCAGTCGAGTACAAAGTCATAAGTCCGATATTAGTCCATGTGCCCGACACCAGTCTATAACGTCTCTTTCCAATTCATGAAGTCACAGGCTAGTGGGTGCAGAGTCCCGGCGCTGGCAGGGGTCCCCTGATGGCTCCTTGCTTCCAGGGCTCAGGGTTCATCAACAGCATCCAGTAGTGGAAGAAGCAACTCAGGGCTGGCAGGGGTCCCCACATGGCCTCTCCAGCTTCAGAGGTCAGGCTCCATCAGGGTAAAGCCATCTGGCTTCTCCTCTGGTTCCTTAGACGCTGCCGTCTTGTCTTGTCCGTGATTCATCATCTGTGAGACTAATTCCCAACAACTGGGGAAGATAACTTCTCATCTTCATGAGGGAAATATCACGAGATTTCCCAGAAGTCTCAGGAGAAAGCATGCCCACACGGAGGCCTCATTAGCTACTCAATGGCTATCTCCAGATTAACAGGCTAGACTCCATCCCTACATTTCAATCATAAAATCCGCATAAGCACATGACTGCCACAGCAATAGATGCCAAGTCAAGAAAATACTGCTCTATATCCCTTCGAAACATGAACACTGAGGCATAGCTTTAATGTTTAAGAGTGGACACACTTGTATGCTCAGATGGCAGAGTAGTGTCAGTATTCAAATCCTAGTATCTACTCTGAAACACAGAGGGTGGTCATGTGCTGGAATCGACTCAATGGTAACTGGATCAATTTCTGTATATAAATTTATATTTCCTCCAAATCTCAAGTGTTTTCTTTACACCACTAAAGAAAACTTCAAATCAAAATTAAAGCTATAATTTGTTTCATTTCCATGGCAACTATTTTCATTGTTATGTTATTGCTGTTTTAGACTAGAAATAGGCTTACTAGGATTGTCAGTAGTTGATATTTTTCAGAAGCAGATCACAAAGTCTTTCTTCCAAAATGCCTCTTTATGACATTAAATAGCCAACCTTATATTTAGCCACCCATATATATATATACACATATATATAGTACATGGTGTAATTTCCTTTTGCCTTCACCTCCATCTTTAGTAGATGATAGAGGCTTCTTTGCAATTGTCACTTCCTTCAATCTAGTGATTGTTAATCATTTATGATGAAACATACATTATACTAAGCGCTTTAGATAGATTAACTCATTTAATTATATAATAACAACCTTGTATGTAAAATTCATAATGGTCAAGTATTATTTCTATTTTACAAATGAGGAAACTAAGGAATCAAGACATTAAACACCATGTCAAAGGTCCCCATGAAACAAAAATCAAGCTCTCTTGTCCCAGAATATTCTTATGCTTTAGCACTACCTGCCTACTGCACTAACGAGGCACCTAGCTTTAACACTTACCTGTATTAAAGTTGGACCCCCCAAAAGGGGTGGTGGTCATGGCAGATATCCTATGATCCTTACACATTTTTTCTCCTCTTGTATTACTTCTAACTGGACAAGCTATTATGTCATTTAATGTTGTGTGTGTGTGTAAAATTTATAGCCTGGAAGAGTGATGTTGCCTATTTGTGTTCAATGGTATATGAAATCAGCTGCTGTTGTGGTCCAGTAGCTAAGACAGCTGCTAACATTACACAATAAAAAGTGGCATGAGTTTAATGGGTGTTAGGGTTAGCAACACCATGAAGAGAGATAAAAAGGTTAGAATACAATACGCTGAAAACTTTCACCCTTTGCAGTGGTCTCGGTTGCATGGAGCCATGGGTTACTGCAATGCAGCTGCTTTTCTTTTTGCTTTCTAGAAGTTATTCGGTGTATCTCCTTCATCCTTATTTTTTAATTGTTATTAAAACATGTCCATCCAAACATACAGCAATTCAACAATTTGAAAATGTGCACTCAGTGAAACTGATCACATTCTTCAAGCAAAGCAGCTGCTCTTGCTATATTCTTCTGTGTTTTTCTTAAAGCATAGACTTATAGTTGTACAAATAATCTTTTTAAAAGGAGGGGCTGATACTAAACAGCTCAAGAAGAAAGTATTTTGAGATTGTTGACGGCCAAATCTGTATGTTTGCTTGATATAATTGATTTATGATTGTTATAATATATGTAAATGCCCCCTAAAATGATTTAATAATTTAAAAAAATTGCCACTCCTCACCAGTAAGAGAAATAAACAAAATAGAGATGACCGTGGAATAAATAGTTCCAGAGATTTTTAGCTTCTGATTTTTTCTGGTCAGGAAAACTTGTGATGGCCAAGATCATTGGTGCCACAATGGTCACACTCTTAAACCAATTGGTGGGACTTGGGTCAATTAAAGAAAAGGCATCTGCTGATACAAGGAAAAGAATGCCTTTCTGTTTCAAGTTGTGATTAATTCAGAAACTGTGACTGTCATTGTAAGATTAATTATCTATGAATTCCCCAGACAGAGTGGAAATGAAAAAAAAAAGTCTCCCTTTTAGTGAGGACAAGTTAGAAGTATCACTCAAGTCTGTGCAAGAATGCAAGCTAGCACTTTTTTGAACTGTCTCTTCACATATTCAAATCAGCTCTTCCAAATCCTCATGTTCTTTCTGAGCTGATTTAGTCAGACATTGTCCAAGGAAAAATACCAGAGGGAGGGATTTGATGGGAATACATCTGTAATCCAAATGAGAGAAATTTAGCATGAAATGTTTATCAAATATTGGCAAGCTGATTATTTGCCAAAAACTATTACTGATTTGGATCAAAAGGAGATAATTTATTAATTAAATTGAAAGACAAAAAATTCATTACCCAGATATTATAAATATGAGGGAAACACCTGTTTTCCTCAGTTTAATCTCATTCAAGGAGCTCATGAAGAATAGGAAAAAGCATATATGGATTATGATAAGAACTGTATGAGATCCCAATAAAACAATTTTTCAAAAGCATAACAAGCTGCAACAAATGGGAAAGGGTCATCCTATGTGTGCCTTATAAATTACCAGTTCAGTGATGTATTGGAAGTGTGAAGACATAAGTCATAATGGCTATGTATACATGTACATACAAGAGTTTTTTTATGTTTTTATGGAAATAAAATCCATGTTTAATTTCCAAGAACCATTACTGACCTCTGTTTCATTCATTTAGATTATAATTGCATTGTAAAAATAGTTTAACATTATCTAAGCAGTAAGGCATGGTATTGTAAAAACTTGGCAGGAATTAATTCATTTTATTCAAAAATAACTCTGTTTAAAGAGTAATTTTATCATCACGACTTTAATAGTACGTGAAACTGAGGCAAAGTGTAATTTTGTAGCTTTTTCACTGCCATGCAGAAGTTATTTTATGTGTTTTATTTTATTTTGTTTTGTTTTGTTTTGTTTGGGGGCCATCACTGCCCTCTGGTGGAAGTGGGAGACCCAGCCTTGCTCCTGGATTGCTGCTGCTGGATTTAAACTGCCAAGCCAGTGGACTGTAGTCCCACACTCAACCACTATGCCACCGGGGCTCAGCCCCAGAAGTTATTTTAAAAGAGGGACAAATGCCCAGTTAGTCTTACTCCAAGTCTTCATGCTGAACTGGTAGCAGAATGTGCTATGAAGCCATAAATATTAGATGAGCTCAAGAATCCTTTTATAAAATCAGAAAGCAGAATGACAATGGTCTTATTTATTATTTAGGTGACCATTTAGATTGTATATGTCAAATAATTATACACTTTTAAAAATGCTGTCGCTGTATCCTATTAAGTGTGTGGTATAAAGTATTAAAATAGTTGACTATTAATCCAAAGGTTGAAAGTTTAAATTCACTTAGAGTTGTCTTGTAAGAAAAGCCTGTCAATCTACTTTTGAAAACAGTACAGTCACTTAGACTTGGAACACAATTCTGCTTGGGTACATGGGATCTGCCATGAATTGAAGTTGACTTTATATCAACTGGTGGTGGTGAATTTCTTGTGCAACAACTTCTCAAAGACTTACTAGAAAAAGCAGTTACATTTTACAGTCATGCTTAAATTTCACAAAATGGGTAGTAGAGAATAAATATTAGACCAGTCTGTTTTGCTTTCTATTGTCTTGTAAATGCACATTTTAAGAAAACTTCCTTTAAGTTAATAACTGAAAAATGATTCTAATACAAAGCTATTGAAGCATCTCAGAAATGTCCTGTGCAAATTATGTGATTTGAGGAAAATAACTCAGAACTAGTCTAGTCCAGAAGTCTACTCAATGTGTTATTCTAATCTCTGAAATCTTTGGCATACCATCTAGCTAATGTGAGCACTCTTTCATTGTACAGCATATTCCCATTTTAGAAACTTCTAATTATTTTCAAGGTTTACCTTTAAAGGAATTCAAACACTCATCCTTCTGATTTCTGCTTGTGGTAAATTATCCTAAATTATTCCCTATAATCCCACCCCTTTGCATTCTCCTCTCCCTGAGTGTGACTTTTGCTAAATATTACAAAGTTGATTGTGGTGATGAATGCACAAACATTTTCAACTATTTAATTGTATAATATGTCCACTCTAACCCATCAAAACTACTAAAAACATATAAAGTGATTGGATATGACTCTTAAAATTATGTACTCTGTCCAACAGGCTGCAAGAAACAAAATTCTGTCAATAAGTATATGAACTTGGAAGCACATCTTTCCTGTTAAACCTTGAGTTGAGACTATATTCTTGGCAAGCGCAAAGATTGCAAGCTAGTAAGGCATATGAATTAAAGAACCCAACAAGTTTAGCATTGCCAGGATACCTGATTTCTGAGTGATAGACAATATAAGATAATAATGTGTATAAAATTATGGTGCTAATTTTGTAATAGAATTGTTACCTTTCATTCAGTCGACCCAGATTAGATTTCTGATCAATATATCTAAGCACAGACTTCACTCATCTGCCAGAAAAGTCTTGTGTTGCTTTGATGCTGAATTGTTTCAGGAGGGTTTCCAGAAAAGATGGACAAGGAAGAAAGTTTTAGGCATCTGCTTCCAAAAATCAGTCAAAGGAAGTCCTAAGGATAAAAATGTCTGATCCCCAAGTGCTTATAAGGATAAGCAAACAAAACCAGGAAACATTTCACTGGGTTGTACTTGAGTTCACAATTCCTGACAATTTGACACTAAAATAAGTTTATTGTAATATGGTTATTCAGCAATAGATAGCTAATAATACATTATTCTTTCTGTTTTGAAAGTTAATCCTCATTAAGAAACTTTACTTAAAAATCACAATGTTATACTTGCACTAATATTTCCATTACAGTCATTCTGTGATACATTGAGTACCTGCTGTGGCTCAGACATGCTTATATCACTAGCTGCTTAACCCAAATCATTGCATTAATTTTCATAGCAATCTTTTGTATAACAAGTTCTATCTTCTTAATTTTGATCCAGTTTAAGAAACTCAGTCCAAAGGAACAAGTAATTCAATTAAATTCACACAGCTAATAGCTAGCAAAACTGCATTTAAAGGAAAGACTTATTGCCTTTTTCACTTTGCCCTAATGCTTCATATTTCACTTGTTCTCAACAAAACTTGCTATATGTTTATTTAAAGGATTATAAATGACAGAAAAGGGTCCAGGTTTCATACTTAATTTCTAACTACCAGGTTAACAGTTCAAACTCACCAGTAATTCTGAGGAAGAAAGATGAGTTTGTATATTCCTGTAAAGCATTTGCATCTCAGAAACCCACAGTGGTAGTTTTACCCTGTTCAAATAGGTTCCTTCAGAGTGGATTTAATTAAAAGCCAGCAGGTTTGATTTTGGTTTTTGTACGTGAAAGAAAAAAAAATCTCTGTCATGCTGTGTGTTGCTAACTAAAAGTTCTATAGTTCCTGTTTCATTAAGAAAGATGGGGCTGTCTGTTCCTCTAAAGAGTTATAGTCTCAGCAACCTTCACTAGTTCTACTCTGTCCTAACAGGTCCTCCAATCATTAGCAGTGGATGAGGTATAACAAACAAGATCCCCAGTAGCTCCTAAGTTAAAACACTTGACTCCTAAATGAACACTCAGATGTTTCCAACCCACAGGTCAACCCATGGGAGAAAAAGGTGACATTCAATTTTCCTGAAGATTTATAGTCTTAGAAAGTCTATGGAGTAGTTTTCTTCTGTCCACCAGTAGAGCTATGAGTCATCATCAACTCTATGGAAGTAGCTTGAGTTTTTTACTTGATTGCACTAATATGACAAATACAGTTCTAGGCTTCAGATGACATACTGATGAGATAAAATATTTAGATTGGAATGGTTTCCTTCTTCCTTTACTCCCATCCCTTGTGAGTAACTTTTATCCAACCAGTTTTCTATTGCACATGTAGTATAATTTTGAAGGGTTTTGTTGTCTTTATCTTTCCATTTGTTCTCCTCTATTTTACAGCTTTTAATTTTCTTCCATAATACTGTATTTCAGCAAAAAAATAAAATTGAAATTCTATATAAATCAATGAAAAAAACTTGCCAAAGTCACAAAAATAATTTTACCTTTTGGAAAGTCACAAGTCAAGTTGGTAGTATGAATAAAGAAAGTGAATGTGAATACTTTGATTAATACATTTATATAAATATCTCTAAGATATTTCAGCCTCCCCAAAGCAGAGGCTTCTCACATTATTTTTAAAACATATGAACTATGATTAATAGTGATCTGGTATTAGTTCACAGTTAAACTGAGAGAGTCATATAATGACCTGGCAGCAGTAACAAGTGCAGTCGAGACCTTGATCCATGGTGGCATAGTGGGCAGCAGTTTAAAACAAATAGCTGCACACAAGAAAAAGACCAGGCCTTCTACACTCCTAAAAAGCTACAGTCTCAGAAGCCTTCAGGGAAGTTCTGTCCATTCCGATTCAATGTAGAGAGTGAATGAGAGTGAGGCTGCTGTGTTCTGAGAGAATAATTTTCTCTTTTTTTGGGTGGGGGGGGAGGTATCACTGCCCTCTGGTGGTCATGGGAGCTACCCAGTGCTGCTCCTGAGAGGTGCCGCTGGATTTGAATTTTTCTCTTCTTTAAGCCACTGAGTTCATTGTAATTTGTTATAGTAACACCAGGAAAAAAAATACTAAGTCCCAAAATCACAACCTCATGTAGCCTCTGAAACAGACATTATTTAGTTTAAATGACTAATCCACAGGTAGTAAGATCAAACCACTGGAAACCAAACAATAGCCAAATATGACTTAAAATATTAGAATAAGCACACACTTCTACTCATGTATTGAGAAGAGGAAATTAAAAATATATGTGTGGCCTTTCAACACTTCATGAAAAAATTTCATTATTATTTAATTCCATATTTCCATAAATACTTTGAAACTCTCATATATAAACTTAAGCATGACTTAGAAATATAAATAATAATATTATTATATAAATTTTATTATCAGCATTACATAAATTTTTCAGAATGAAGGCAATGTGGAAATAACAGAAACATTTATTACCTTGAGGAAAAACATAGATATTGTGAAAAATGAAAATGAATGAAATATGCATACACATAATAATAACCCCCCAAAATCAAATAAATGGGTAGACAGCTGCACAGATTTAAGAGCAAAAATTATACTTTATAAAATGATATGTGGTAGCCCTGTGATGGGTAGGCTTGTAATGCCAATATGGCCATGAATTGAAGGTATCAGTGAGTACCGCCCTCTCTCTTGCTTTCAGATCTTCGGACCAGACAGCTGCCTTTTTCGGTCTGTGCCTCGACCTCCAAGCAACACTATCCATGGGACACTTAATGGTGGACTGTGGAGCTATGAGTTGAGGTTCCTTCAAACCCTACTTCGCCAGGCTCCTGGGATATACATCTCTTGAGGTGGGGACTGTTGGACTCTGTCATCTGGCTGACTGTTGGCGACCTGCTCTGCTGTTTGCTGCCTGTGACCAGATAGCCTAAATTGCTCTACGGAGAACTGCTCAGCGGCCCTCAAGACTTGAAGGACTGCCCATCTTCTAGCTGTCTCACACAAGTGAGTTGCACAGAGCAATTTATACTGCTTTATAGATAGTTGACTGTTTCTTTCTTATCTTATACCATTCTCTCTATATAAATATATAAAAAGAATTACTAGTGTCCTGATTTTATTTCTCTAAGAGAACCCTGCCTGACACAGCCCACACATGGATAAGGACAAACGTTCTCCCTCTGATTACTGAATGTGCTGGTTCAATGGCTTCTGTGATTGTGAGAATCCTGGCCTTACTCTTCTCTCTTGTACTTAGACTACAGTGACCCCTCCTTGATATTCCTTTTTTCCATATTATCACGTATATGAAGAAGTATTAGAAAACAAGTGTTCTGTGTGTTAATGGATTTTAAACCAGAGGGATTTCAGTTCTTAAAAATCTTTCTTCAAAATCAGTCTTAAAAATTAGCATTCAGAAGAAATGTTCAAATGCTATCATGCTTAAGCTTGATAATTGTAAATTGGAAAAAAAGTTTTTTGAATGGTTGTGCCAAATTTGCTTTTCAAGATATATTCTGGTTATATCAAATGCTCTGATGTATCTATTGCTTTTCTCAAAGACTCTTCCTTTTTAAATCCCCTTTTCTAAAGAGATTCTGCTTTTTTACCATATCAACTGCCGACTATTTGCAGAAATTGTCTTTACTTATCAGGAAGCACATATTTAAACAGTTTGCACTATTTCAGCTTTCCCAGGGAAGCAGAGTATTCATCATACTAGTTAAGTTTTATTTTACCCTCTAGCAAGGTAATTTATCACATTTCTACATCAGCAGAAATATTTGATTATTGAAAATTTTTTTTCCAGTGGTGCAGTTGGAAAAAAATCAAGCTGCCACTTAATGTATTTTTTTTATTTGACCCAAAGTTCAGGACACTATGCATTGAGATACATGATTTGAAATAAGTGACAGAGGTTGAAGAATTCAGTAATTAAGTTAATATTGAGAATACTTCTCCATAATTTAACATGTTACATACACAGTGCAAGTAATGCTCAGAAAGTATTAGTGTGTAGTATTGCCTTTTTAAAAATGATTTTTACTTCGAAAATCTGACCTGCTATAAAATTATAGTTTCATGAAGTTCCAGAACCACTCATTTAATTTCAATATTAATCATAATCAAGGGCATGTGTAATTGGATCAAGTTAAGAATGTATACTCTCTTCCATGTATAGTTGACCCTCAGTCTTGTGCTTTCTTCATTTGAATGTTTTATCAACTGCTCTTGGAACATATTGAGGTGGGGAAGAAAAGCAGCTGAGAGGTAAAAGCTATTCCTCAAAGATCAAGAGGAAATATAGAGTGCCGTATTTGCACATTAGGACTCATAAGCAATCAAAAGATGATATAAAGTATACAGGGTGGCATGTGTGAACTATAAGAATACACAAATACTATGCCATTTTATTTAAGGAATTTGAGCATCTGTGGACTTTGGTATCTGTGGCAATCTTGGAAATAATCTAGCAAATCTAGTTTCTTTCAGAGAGAACTAATAAATTTACACATTAACTTTGCCTTCAAGGAGTCTGCAATCTTCTTCAAGAGGGTAGATTTGTTCATTCAAACCAACAGACAACAACATTAAAGAATGTAATTAAACAGTAAAATATAAACTAATAGGAATTGCGGTAGAGAAATAGCAGTGGTTCACATTGCTAACTGTTCAGGACAGACTCCTGAGTGACCTACAAAATGAAGTCATCCCAAGCGGACCTTTTGTGAACTGAAGGTCATCGGCACTAGTTAGATGGAGCTTCTTATTCTTCAGCTTTACTTACTTTAGTGACTTTTTTGGAAAGGAGGTCAATGTTGCCGTGGTTTCATGATCTCTCATAAATAACCAAATTACCCTCCTTTTTTTTTTTGTAGATATGAGTTGCTCTATTTTGGCATTTAAGTAAAACTTTAGTTTTCAAAATTTGGAAGCCATTTAAAAAGTGAGAATGCAGACATCAAATAATAGAAATTTTCAACTGTGTAACTCCAGGTATAGAGAATTCATGCTCTTTGAGCATGATATTTAGCAAATTGGTCTAGCATCCATTCATACATCAGTGGCCATTTGCCTCAGGAAGACCAGGATTTTTAGGTCTTTGTGCAAAATGACTACGTGTGTGTATCTCATGTGGTCCAAGAGAATTCTCTATTTTTCCTTCCATTTGCCCTTATGGAACCTATACATCTAGAGGGATATATAAATGATTGTACTTTTCCACATTAGCAAGCATCTCTTATCAATTATTTTAGACTTTTAGTTCTTAAAATATGCTGTATATTAAAATCATCAAGAGCTGCTAAATGATTTTAATGATGAGGACACATCTCTTGTCAATGCTGTTATTAGAACAGTTGAGAATGGTTGTGCGCAGGACTGCGGCCCACTGGGTTGGAGGTTCAAATCCAGCAGCAAGGCTGGGCCTCCTACTGCCACCACCAGAGGGCAGTGATGCCACCCCCCACCACCCCCCAAAAAAAGCAACAAACAAACAATGATTTTATTTTTTTGTGGGTACTCCCTGGTGGGAGTAGGAGGCCCAGTCTTGCTCCTGCAGAGCTGCTCCTGGATTTGGACCGCCAAGCCAGTGGACCGCAGTCCCTCACACAAACACTATGCCACCGGGGCTCAGTCCCTGCAGCCTTTGTTTTAAAAGAAAAAAAAATCTACTATATTGCTCATTCCAGTTGAATTATAATCTCTGGGGCTGAAGGAAGGCAGGGATTACTGTTAAACATTCTAAGTGACTTCATTGTGTAACTAAGATAAGAATTTATGATGATGAAAAATTTCAGTGTTTATCAGAATCATCTATAAACTTTGTGTAAAACAGATTCCTGTATACCTTCTAGTGAGTAACTAATCCAATATCTTGGGAATGGAGCACAGCACTTTGCAATGATCACAAATCCTCCGGTTATTCTGCAGCAGCTAGACAGTATATTGAATAATGATAATTCAAACCACATTGTTAGAAGTCCTCTGTCAATAACTCAATATTGAGCATCATGTTATTAAGACAAAGTTTCTTCTATACCTTCCTGCATTGTTTCTGTCTTTCTTTTTTTCTTCCTTCCTTCCTTCCTTCCTTTCTTTCTTTCCTTACTTCCCTCTTTCTCTCTCAGTGTTTTGTGGTAATTTGCATGAAAGTTTTACAGGGTAAATTTGTTTTTCCTTCAACAGTTTATATGTATTCATTTCAAAGCAATTCTCACAAGTCCACTTTTTCCTTCTTTTTCCATATTGATTCATCCTTACTCCCTAACCTCTCGAGTCTTCTATGCTCTATCCCTAGGACAAAGCTTCCCACTTGGTTTAACATGCTTGCTTGTTCCAAGGAATAATAACTTTCCTTTTTTCTAAGGAGTGAGTATTTTTTGTGTAACTCATTGCCCAAGCCCCTAGGCCCGTTATCCCACCTCTTTGAGCTTTTTGTTACCTGATTTATTCTAGGTTCATTTGCCCTTTACCTTTGCTCTCAGCCCTAAAACTTATATCTTACTTTTCTTTCCAAGTTCCTTCAAGGAACCAAGCCTTACCCACCACCTGTTTCTAGAAATTCCTCCATCACACCACCAAAGTACTTAAGCTGTCTGCAAAATTTCCCCCTTAACCCGAGAAAAAGAGATGGGTATTGTGCTTTGGCTTTCTCTAGATTTACATTATCTCCTTTTGTCTGCTGAGTGCCTGGGAGTTGAATCTTGCTTCTAATATATCACTGAATCACTCTTTCTGAGGCTATTGGGTGGTATGGCAGTAGAATGCTCAACTTTTTGGATAAATTGGATATTGGCTACATTTGAATAAATGCTCAACAAAAGATAATTGCTTTTTGGATAATTGGATAAATGGATATAGAGTCGCTAAACTATCAAGCGCCTCATCATCTGAGCACAGTTTAAAGATTAGAAATGCAAATTCTTGTCCCTACCACATTTTCGTGGAATCAATGCTGGCTAACAGTGACTCTGTAAGACAGGCTAGAACTACCCCTGTAGTTTCTGAGACTGTAACTTTCCCATCTTTCTCCCACAGAGTAGCTAGTTGTTTTGAATTTATGACCTTGTGACTATCAGAAAACCATTACTAATATCCATCAGGTTTCCTTAGGACTAATAAATCAGAAATTCTGAAGATTGTGTCCAGAAATTCTGATGCACCTATGCATTTGAAAATAATTGTTATAGGTCAGTGGTTTTCAACCTGTGAGTCATGACCCCTTTGGGAGTTGAACAACCCTTTCACACAGGTCACCTAAGACCATCAAAAAGCACATAAATATTTCACAATATTTAACTACATATTATTTTGTCATTATTCACCACGCTTTAATTATGCTAAATTTGTAACAATGAAAATACATCCTGAATATCAGATTTTTGCATTACAATTCATACGAGTAGCAAAATGACAGTCATGAAGTAGTGATGAAAATGATGTTATGGTTGGGGGTCACCATACCATGAGGGACTATATGAAAGAGTTGCGGCATGAGGAATGTGGAAGACCTGTGTGGTAGGTTTTGGTGGCTTATAGGCACTGACAGCAGATTGAGGGCACAGATAGTGGTAGGTGAAGTTTGTGTTATGATTCCTTCTGGCTCAAGCTCACATTTCCCAAGAGACTAACCACCTGCATTAAGTATAGCTTTTGTCATGTAATAATTGTTCTGAACTTTTAGCACCTTCTGGTCTATAAAACTCATGTGTCTTAGATTCCAAGATTAACAATTGTGCTGACTTTTTGCTGTTGATAGGTCCTGGGCCTCAACACCCACTCTTACTTATTTTAACCTGTCAACACATGGATAAATAATCCCTTCTTTAAAATCGTTAAAACATCAAATTGTGTTCGGTTTCTTAATGGGATCCTTAGATACTGCTGCCTGAATATTTTTCATTTTAAGTCTTCAATGCTGAGTTATCCTTCCAAAACCCAGCTCAGATTCTGATGGGTCACAGAGTTGGAATCATTTTTATTTACTTTTACGTTTGAGTTCTTACAAATGTACTCTAAGGAACAAGAAGTGGTTTTAGGCTGTGGCATTATGGAGGTGGAGTCTTCTTAGCGGTCCTGAAACCTCAATGCATAGTTTCTTGGTGAACACACACAATATTGTGCATGTACATTTTTTGTTTGCTGTGTGTTACTGTGAATGAAAACAGAAAACGTGATGGGAAAGGGGAAAGAGTATCAAACTCTTCTGGCAAAATGAGAAATGGAATACTGAAAAGCTATTGCCACTTGCCGTGGAAATTAGAATATATTTGTCAGAGACACAATAGAATCTGTTTTGTTGAGCTCCAGTCACTGAGAAAGGGGAGAAAAGACCAAAAACCCCAAACATGAGATTAGCAGCAACATGAAATTTATCACAATCCAACTGGTTGCTACTTCAAGAGGTTTGTTTTCAAAAAGCATTCTTGCCTAGTCTGCACTGCAGTGTTTATTATTTTTAATTTTTCTTAAAATACTTATTTTGTGGGTAAAAGTCAGGCATCAGAGCTAGTCTTGGGTATTATAGTCATATCTTAGGACATTTCACCCAAGGCAGAATACTAGGGGCATAAAGTGAACTTGACACTACAAGAAATAGTATGACTATGATATAAATGGAACTTAGAATATAAGTAATGAAAACCCAGAGGAAGCAAAATATTCTTAGACAATCTCTATGTTCAAAGTAGATGAGGTGCTGTGTTCCTCGGAAACATCAAAAGTTTAGAAGGTACAGACATACTCTCTTAAGAACACCAAATGAAATAATTTCAGCTACCAAGTTTGTTTTATAGATGAGAAAACTGAGAGCAGGTCAGGAAAGTCCCAGCACCAAGCATGCAAGAGGAAGTGTCCAGGCCAATCACTTGGTTCCCAGTCTACTCCAAGTCTTGATGGTTTTGTGCAGAGTAAACACGCACTCTGTGCTGTTTCAGGGTCTCTGACCTTTTAAAAGTAAATCACCAATCCTTTTTTATGAGGTATACACAGAAGATTCAAGCTAACAACATTTTCTTTCTCTCAGCATGTAGCCACTTGTGTTAACCTATATCTCCCTTGAGAGAATGCTGGCAAAACACATGAGGAAACTATTATTACGCAGTATCAAATTATATATCTTTTAAAATCTTCCAAGTTTTTCCCCCTGTCCTTCTGAGACTATGTGATCTTTAAAGCACACCATTTTATTTCTTTTTAAATTTCTATTTAGACTTTGAGCATTTTTAATACATGATAAGTAGTGCACCACAATTAAGGTGAATTTTAAATAATTATTTTCTATCAAGAAACATTTATTTTATAAATATCTTTAAAATTTTCCCTTTGCAAGACACTAGTAGGCAAACAGGTGACTCCCTTGTTCATGAATGAACAAAAGCTGTGATGCAGGAATCACAATAGAAAAGAAAAGGCTGGTAGAAGCACAGTGGCTGTTACAGTATTAACAGCGATTGTGAGGATGGTACAGGCTTGGGACAGTAATTATTGAAGGATAACTGTGGTACAGACTTAGGACAGTGATTATCAATAGGATTTCTGGAAAGAATTCTCATTTGTTCTAGAGATCTGGCCTGTATAACTTCCTGATCTTCCCAATCACAGGCTATCTTTGACAGTTTCACTTGACAAGGCTACAAGGCTACAACGCTACAAGACAAAACTTCTATCTCAAGGTTGTTGTTGTTAGGTGGCATCTGATTGGTTTTGCCTCAGTGACCCTATGAACAACAGAAGAAAATACACCCAGACCTGTGGAATTATCCCAATTGTTATATTTGAGCTCAAAGTTGCAGCCACTGTGTCAATACATCTCATTGAAAGTATTCCTCTTATTATTATTATTTTTTTGCTGCCCCACCATACTACCATACATGATGGCCTACTCCAGGAACTGGTCTCTCCAGGTCTCATGATCCTCACATCTAAGGAGCATTCTGGTTGTACTTCCCAGAATTCATGGTTCTTTCAATATTCTTCAGCAACACTATAAATCAGATGCATCGATTCTTCTCTAGCCTTTTAATCAATGATCAACTTTCACATGTACTTGTAGAGTAATAATACCACGGCGTGGGTCAGGGAGGCTCAATTTTCAACGTGTCATTCTTGCTCTTCAACACTTGAAAAAGATACTGTGCATCAGATTTACCCAATACATCATTCGATTTTTTTTACTGATTTTTCCATGAGCATTGATTGTTAATCCAAACAAGATGAAATCCTTGACAATACCAATCCTTTCTTCATTTATCAGGATTCCATCTATAGGTCCAGTTGTGATGATTCAAATGTTTGTTTGTTTGTTTACATTGTATTGTAATCTATTTTGAAAGGTGAAATCCTTCACCTTTATGAGCTTGTGCTTTAGAGCCTCCTGACTTTCAGAAAGCAAGATTGATTGTCACCTACATATTGTAGATTAATAAGACTTGCTCCAAACCTACTGCTTTGTTATACTTCATATAGCCACTTTTTCAGAAAGTTTGGTCATCATACAGATTGAATGAGTATGTTGAGGGAAAATATTGCATACATTCATTGATTTTAAACCATATGGTATTTCTTCATTCTGTTCCAAACTGCCACTGGTCCAAATACAGGTTCTTCACGAGCATAGTGAAGTGTTCTGAAAACCCCATTCTTTTTCATGTTATCCATAGTTTGTTATGATTCATGCAGTCCAAATCCTTTGACAAGTCAATTAAACAAAAGTTAGCACTTCATTATTATACTATATTCTGTCTTCTTGAAATTCCCTTCAAATTTTTTTTCAGCTCTTTTACATCACAGTGTTTTTCATTTGCTTTAGTGACTTTAAGAGTAAAAGTATATTTCATTTTGATCTCTTTTTTTCTTTTCTGTTTTTTCTGATCTTTTGTTTTCTTGGTATTTTCTTCTTGATGTCATCCCTCAGATTACCTGGTCTTGGGTCATTAGTATTCAGGGAGCCAAATCTATCCTTTATTTGTTCTAAAAATTCAGATGTGCTATGTTCAAGATTGTATTTTGGCTGTTATAATTTTCTTCAGCTTGTATATGAGCTTACATATGAGCAACTGATGGCTTGTTCTGAAATCAGGTCAAGACCTGCTTTTAGCTGCTGATATTGAACTTCTCCATTTTTTTCTCCCACAGATATAGTCAATTTTTTTATGTACTCCACCTTGTAAGCCGCATGTGTATAGGCACCACTCATGTTGTTGAAATAAATATTTATTAAGAAGATATTGGTATTGCGAAGTTTTATCACTTGATCTCCAGCTTCATTTCTATTACCAAGGTAATATTTTCAACTGCTGTTCCTTTCTTTTTGTTTTCAACTTAGCCACTCCAATTGCCAATAATTATCAATATATTTTGATTGCATGCTTGATCACTTTGAGTCAAGATATAGGAAGAATTCTTCCATTTTTTTATCCCCAGCTTTTAGTGATTGGAGGGAAAATTTGAATAATACTTGTATTAACTAAATGTGCTTGTATGTGTGTAGATATATCCAAGCACAGACAGTGTTATATTTCAAGATAGAGCTTGGAAAGTTCCCCTTGACAATTGCAACAACAATAACTCAATTGAGAGCCAAATTGATTTCTGACCACTATTACCTTACAACAGAATCCAAGTCATTGTAACCCACAAGTGTTTCAGAAAAGAAGGGCAGTCCATGGGGTTTTCAAAATTAGATCCCCAGGCCTTATTTCTGGGGTCTCTCTAGGACAGTTTAATCCTCCAACATTTTGACAGTAGTGAAACATTTAATAATTTGAGAAGTCCAGAGACAAACCAACTACCTCTACCACCTTGAATATTGACTAATTATTACTTTACTTCTCTTTTCTCATCTCATCAAGATATTGAATAATAAGTTCAACAACATTGAAACCTGGTCTTTGAGATGTTTAAGAACATAGAAATACTGGACTGAGATTTTAGGTTGTTACTTTTAGCTCTGTCACTTATTAATTGGCTACTAGAGCTCATTGATTTTTAGAGTGATTTTTAGGAATTGTCTCATTGTAATTTATCATATTCTCTAATTCAAGTTAATGCTCACTAATACTCTCTGCTGATGTCAATATTTGTATAATTTCTCACTTTTTCTTAAATGATTGTTTAAATTATTTTATTGTAGTAAGAAAAATATATATAATAAAACTTGCCATTTGAACATGATTTACATGTACAGTTCAGTGATAATGATTCTGTTCTTCATTTTGTGAAACCATTAGCACTATATTTCAAAATTATCTTAGCGTTCTTAATAAGGTGACCTCTAATTATATACTCCCTCTTACCCCATGCCTCTCACTCCTTCCCACTCACTGCCATCAAGTAAATTCAGACTTACAGCAACTCTTTGGGACAGATGAGAACTGCTCTCCATGGTCTCCAAATCTGTAAACCTTTTCAGGAGCAATCAGCTCCATCTTTCTCCATTGGCACTGTTACTGGCCTTAAACTTATGACTTGAGGACAACAGCTCCTAGTTACATTTCTATTATCTCTGGCAACCTCTAATAAACTTTTCTTTCTATTCCTTGGTCTATTTCATATACATCAGTGGAATTATAAAATACTTACCTTGTGTAATTGACTTATTTTTCTCAGCATGTTTTTACAGTTCATTTGTGTTATAAATTAAAAAATCTTTATTTCTTTCTGCGTGTATAGTATGTATATACTGAATTTTCTTTATCCACTTATCTGTTGATTTCTTATTGACAAACTTACTTTAAACAGAATGGAGACATTCTTAAGCAATAAGTAGGTGTTTGCAAAGGCCAGATATCAACTAAAAGGCAGATCATTAAATTAGGAAGATCACTGAAGGAACAGCCTGACTACCAAGCTCCAACACAGTATCTTTGGATTCATTCTTCTCTCCATTACTGTATCATAGACATCCAGCAAGCGAGTTCTCATTTGTTGCCACATTAATTACTTTGTTTTATTTTGTTGTGATTTATTGTTTATCAATAATTTTAGTGGGAACTCTTACAAATATCATTACATTCTTTAGTTTAATCACATCAAACAGTGCTGTACCACAGCTACCACAATCAGTTTTAAAACATTTTCATTCTTCTTGAACTCTGATATTTCTGCCTCATTACCCCTTTCCTCCTCCACCACACCCCCCAGGAAGCCTTATCTAGCTAGCAACACATTTTCCCCATATCTTACACTTCCAATATATCCATTCACATACAATTCCATTTAGTGGGATTATAGTGTCATCAATGCTATCAACTGCCAATTCCCCTTTTTGGCGTCCCCTCTCTTCTTGCACCTTCAGGGAATAATTACTCCTGTTACATTTTCTAAAGGATTATTTATTTTGCTTTCATATTCCAAATAAGGAGGTGAAAAAGAGGAAAGAAAAATATACACATATGTATATATGTAAATACATAAATATAGTGTGTATTTTGTTATATATGTTACATATCTTTGCATATATATGCATTACATATGCAAATGCAACAAGGAAGCAGATGGACTTTGGATCTCACCACAAGAACAGTTGGTTCTAATAATGTGGCATTGTGTGATGTTCACTTTTCTGACATGATTGCTGAAGACACAATGGGTACATAAGCAAATGTGGTGATGAAAGTTGATGTTATTTGGCTATTATTAAAAGATATGATGTCTGGGATCCTAAAGGCTTTTAGTTAAACAAGTGGCCATCTTGCAGGGAAGTAACAAAACCAACCTCAAAAAAGCACAGAGGCCTGTATGATCAGGAGGTGTCAATGGGAAAAAGCATCAGATGTTCAAAGCAAGGAACCAAATCATGTGAAGAGGTGTAGATGTAGTGAAGACCACAAACCCACCTGGAAGAGAATTGGACAGTTCCTCTCAGAAGAACCACATGGATTAATGGTAAATTCAGGGTGTGGGTTAGCATTGATGAACCACATAACCATCTTCTGGTTCTTAAATATTTCCTCATCTTACTATTATGGTTTTTACTTGTTTTCTCTCATTACTTATGCCTGTTAGGGTTCTTTAGAGAAACAAAACCAGGACACATATTATATATATAGATTTTATATATTATAGCTATTATATATTTATATATTGTATTATATATTATAGATATATATTATAGATATCATAGCTTTTATATAAATAGATAACATAAGAAACAAACAGTTCATCTATAAAGCAGTACAAATGGCTCAGTGCAACTCACTCTTGTGACACAGCTAATACACAGACAGTCCTTCAAATCTAGAGAGCTGTTGGGTAGTCCTCTGTAGAGCAATTCAGGCTATCTAGCCACCAGAAAATAGCAAGCCAGGCAGATCACCAACAGTCAGCCAGATGACAGGGTCCGACAGACCCCATTTCAAGAGATGTATAGTCCAGTAGTGTGACAAAGCAGGTCTCGAAGGAACTTCAATTTACAGTGACACAGTCCACAGGTTATGTGTCCCACAGGTAGTGTAGCTTACAAATGGAGGCACGGAACAAGCAATGCAGCCACACATTGGTCAAATGATCAAAGAAAAAGAGATGAGAAAGGCGAGGGTTGTGAGAGCCACTTATCCCTTTGACCTTTAATTAATCTTATATGTGTTCACTGGCAATATTGGTGCAATAAACCCACCTATCACAATGGCAGATTTGCATAGGTTCATCTGTATACCAATTCCTTTTTTCAGCCCTGTTTACTAAATGACTGACTTGACAATTTCTTCTGAGTATAGCCATAATATTTGTGATTTGCTCCAGCTAAAATTTTTTCATTTTAATAATTCAATTATATACTAAACTGACTTTTAAAACACTCATGACATCCAAATGTCCAAATGAATAACATCTCAATTCTTTATGTTGATTTCAATACCACATATTTCAGAAAGCATATTCTGTAGTGGTTACTATAGTAGCCATGATTAGATGTCATGTCTCTCCCTGCCTTCTTTCTTCCTCAACTCCTGAGTCATGGCAACCCAGTGCAGGACAGAACATAAAGCTTTCCGGTCTTTCTCATCCCCATAATTCATTGCAGAACAGATCATTGGAAAACATCGAGCCTCGTTACTCAACTGTCCTATCAGGACCCTCTGTATAGACCTGTGATTTCACCAAACACATTATATTACTCATTGCACTTCTGTCACAGAAGAGACTAAGACCTAAGGAAATACTAAGGTTGTATGCTTCATTGATCTCTACTGAAGGGTGAGGCCATCTTTAACATAAGCTATATTCCCTAGCATCTAATAGAGTCCTGATGATATGGTCAGTTGCATATTGGGTTACTAAGTGATAAATCAGCCATTACAACACAGCAGTCATTCTGCAGCAGAAAGAAGAGGGTTTCAGCTCTCATTTAAAGATTTGAATCCTCCGAAAACCAAAACCATATCCTATGTGGTTGCAATGAGTAAGCATTCCTTAGATAACAGGAGATAAAGTATACTTTGATTCTTATAAAATGTGTTCATGTTTCCTAGAATTTTTTCTTTACATTTGTACTACTACTTAAAATTCATAATTCTCATCATGAAATTTCACTATATAAGATAGTTAAGATTGTGGTTAGTTATATGGTGATATAAAAACTAAATTAAGGGAACTCATAGGAATGCTTTTAGAATGCTATCTGTAAAAGTGATTGTGAGTGGTTTTTACCCACTCAACTGTAATCTCAGCTAAACATCTTACTCTCCCTTGTTGAACTCTTGCTTTTACAGGATCCAAAATGAATGAACATTAATCCTAAGAAAATACATTTATGTGACTCATTAGTCCAATCTCTTACCTCACTTGAATTTTCTGTACTTACTAATTCTTTTCTTTTTTGTTATCCAAGTGGTGTTTTTTAAAAATAATGTTATTGGGGGCTCTTACAGTTATTATAGCATTCAGTACATCATCTGTATTCAAACATTTTCCACTTGAGCCCTTGGTATAAACTCCACTTAAAAAAATCTCCTCTTTCCCCTTCCCCTCCCCTTTTTAAAAAAAATGAATCATTTTATTTGGTACTCAAATGCCTTCCCTCACGATCCATACATACATCAATTGTATGCAGATCTCATTTGCACACTTGTTGCCATCATCACTCTCAAAATATCCTCCCTCCACTTAGGCCCCCCAGTTCCAGCCCTCCATATATCCCTTCCTCCCTCCCCCCCACCGTGAACCTTTAATAATTTACAAATTGCTATTTCTTATCATATATGAAATATGTGTCCAAAATGTCCCTTCACTCACTTCGCTGTTGGCCATCCCTCAGAGAGGAGGTTATATGTAGATCCCTGAAATTGGTTCCTCCTTCCTACTCCACCATTCCTCCACCCTCCTAGTATCGCCACTCCCATCACTCATCCTGAGGGAATATCTATCCTAAGTTCCCCATGATTCTGCCTCCAATGTACATCTCCTGTTCTAGTCAGGCTTGTCTGGTAGAACCAGAAGCATGATGGTGGGTGTGAGGAAGCATTTGGGAACTAGAGGAAAGATGCATATTTCGTTGTTAATACACTGTACTTTAACTGGCTCATCTCCTCCCTGCAACCCCTCTGTAAGAGGATGTCGCTTCACCTATTGATGGGCTTTAGATCACCAATCTGTACTCCCTCTTATTTATAATGATGTAAGTTTAGTTCTTTGATGCCTAATACCGAATCCCTTCAATAACTCATGGTTCACACAGGCTGGTGTGCTTCTTCCATGTGGGCTTTGTTGCTTCTGAGCTGGATGGCCGCTTGATTACTCAAGTCTTTAAGCCCCCAGATCTTTTACATCTTTTGATGGCCAGGCACCATCAGCTTTCTTCACCACATTTACTTATGCACACATTTGTCTTCAGTGATCAGGAAGGGAAGGTGAGCATCATGGAATGCCAATTTAATAAAACAAAATGTTCTTGCATTTAGGAAGTACTTGAGTGGTGGTCCAATGCCCATCTGCTGTTCTACTACTAAGCCTATATGTATAAGTTCATTCATCTATTTTCCCCCTTGTCACATATAGATATATGCACCTATGTACCTGCCTGTATTTAAACCTCTATAAATGCTCTTTACCCCCAGTTCTTTCTCTATTTCCTTTTACTTCCCTCTTGACCCATTATCATACTCA